>OVAO01001626.1:0-14588 GCA_900406285.1 Biscutella auriculata
AAAGAGGGTTCGATCAGATGTAAGAAGGCTAATTTTTGTGGTGAGGTTAAAGTGTTTAGGGTTCTCAATCAACAAGGATGTCAAAGGGTCATATCATTATGCAAAATCATGAGAGAGAGATTGAACAAGTGAGAACCTTAAACTAACATACTTACTAAACATGTCCATACTCTGGACCTTAAACAAGTAGAAATCAACTATCCATCCAGAAATTGAATAAAAAATAAAGCTAAGCTGAGAAAATTTAAATGTAACAGCCTGATTCCTTTATTTTTCTTTTCTTGCTTTTCTTTTTCTTCTCCCCCTTTATTTATTCTATTTTTAATTTATGTTTGAAAGGGGAGGTGAATGCAAACTAAAAGACTCTAAATGCAACCTAAACTAGCAAGAAATGAATGAAAACAAAGCCTAAAAAGAGCTAAAAACACAAGATATGAACTCCTTGATAAGAACATTTAAGATTCATGTTAGGTTTTGATAAATAAGTCAGCTTCAAATCCAACAAGCTCTATCAAGCTTTGGTTTCTAGGAGGAAGTTTGGTCAAGTGGTTCATTATTTTTGCTGCACTGAACAATATCTAGCAGCGGTAATACCTGGGCAGTAGACTGTCACAAAATAGGGCTCAGTCATAACAGAATAGTGTCATAATTCCACAATCCTAAAAGAGTTAAACCAGGAAGGTCACAGTGAAAGGTGTGGCTAGAGGCAAGATAAACATGAATTTTGGGGTGGGTTTATCAATGTAGTATGGGGTAAGATAGGTGATCGGAATGTCGAACCAACTCGGGGGTAATTAACTCACAAGCCTTATGATGGATTTTACTAAGTCTAGGTAACAAAAGAAGGGTTTGTTTTGTCACTAACAACTCCAAAGAGAACAAATAAAATAAAGCGGTAAACTAATTAGAAATGAAAATACAGAAATGGTGGCAAACTTATGGATTGGGGAAATCGATGTCGGTAAAGGTTTTCATGCTAGATTGATTTACTAAACTCCCTTAGGCTTATCCTATGTCTAAGAATCTCTAATATAGACTAACTCACTCTCGTGATGGAAGCCTCTTTCCTAACATACCATTACACAAATCTCTTGGCAAAGAAGCACAAATAGAAAGCACTAAACACAATTCCATACAACAATTTGCCAATAACAACCTATTCACTTGTTCGGGAATTCTATCAAACACCCTTCAGACTATAAATCTCCTAAGATCTAGATTAGGTTAGCTACTCCTATTCCAGCATTAAGTTCATGAATAGATTGATAATACTATTTCTAATATAGATCTAAACCATTTCTAGCAATCAACTCTACCGGATCTAACCCCTAATCCATAAGTCATAGAGACTACTCACAACTCATACCTAAAACACTTAAAGAGTTTTTAGGCATGATTTGTGAGAGGGATTGAGATTAGAAAACTAAGAATCAAACAAAATAACAAGAACAATCAAATGAGGAATAATTGCATAAATAAAAAGTACCAAAAGAAATCACTCACAAATGAGATCTAAAACTTCAAAACTTAAGAAAACTGAGACTAAACACATTCTTAGGGTTTTTGGGATTGGATCCTTATATAGAGAATCAAAATTAAGGGCAGAAAAGGAAACAATTTTGATGTCGGCAGGGCCTCCGCGGGTCAATGCAGACCGGCGCACTTGACCGGCGATCTTCCTCCAGATCCTGCTGTTTGAGGTCCATCGGTCTGGCATGATCAGTGGTTTTGACCGGTGGTCTTCGTCCAGATCACGCTGTTTGAGGTCCACCAGTCTGGCATGACCGGTGGTCTTGACTGGCGTGACTGGTTTACCCCGGACATAGCCGTTTTTGTTCAGAAAAATGCTCTATAATTGCTCGGTTCCTCTCTTTCGTCTTCTCTGCACCTGAAATGATGTAAACGTGCAAATGCAACCTAGAGACTCTAAAATGCATCCTAAACTAGTGCAAAACGAATGAAAACCGAGCGATAAAACCTGTAAAATTCACACTCATCAACTTCCCCAAACTTAGTCATTGCTTGCCCTCAAGCAAAACAAATTGTAAATTAAGGGTCGAGGTTTGAAAAACAAGAACCAAACAGCCTTGAGTTTTTGATGAGAGCGTTTCCAACCTTACATGACTACTTGTCTCATCATTCAAACATCAATACCATTAATCATCATAACTGTGCCAAGTCATTCCACTTAACTAGTCTAATCATGCTTTCCTACATTCAAATTAAACAAGAGCAAAACATGATTAAGGCATAAAATAGTTTCAATCGGTTCAGACTAATGGGGATTCAATTGCAAAAGAGAAGGTTTCACGAAAGGCATGAAAGTCGATTGTAATTTGGATTATAGCAAAATCAGGAGAGATAAAGAGCAGTTGGGGTGTACAACATTGAACATCTATTTTCCCCCCAAACTTTGACCTTAATATCTACCCAATCCTATTCTTTTAACCTTTTTCTTTTCCATTCTTCTTTTGACTTAGGAATTTTTTTATTTCTAGACTCTTTCTGTCTCATCTAACTCCAAGGCTTTTTATATATAAACCTTTTTTTTTTGTTTTTTTAAGCTTTTACTTGATTTCTAGAGTCCAATAGCCTTTGGCTTTCTTTAGATCATATCCTTTTTTATTTCTACCCTTTTTTTTCTCTTTTCAAGTTTTTCCATGTCAAACTCATAGTCTCTTAACTTGTTCTACCCATAACCAGATCAGAATCAAGTCATAGAGTTAACTAAGTTTTTCTTTTACTTTTTAATCAATTCCCAAACATCCTAAGCTACCTAAACAGATGTTCTCCATTGTTGCTCTCTATAATTTCAGGTTTTTGCAAAATTGCAATCACTAAAATAATGACGAGATCTCACACAAGTGTTTTAGGCCAAGGGTGCAAAAAGGGTTAAAGGGAATCATTCAAAGAATGAGAATGACAGATCTGGGCAAAAAGTGTTTCGGTCTAAGGTGCCCAAATTTGTGCTTGAATATAGAGAATACCATGAAACATTATGCAGCCAAAATCAGGTGAATTATAGTCGGATTAAGAACTCATATCATTTTGAAAGCAATCTTAAACTAGCAAGTATCAAAGACCATGGACTTAGCTTATCTTATATCAGGCATTGTTTCATAGAAGTTCAAGAGTTTTTGAAATTACTAGGTCATAATCGATGATCTAAAGTGAAGGTGTTTTGGTTCCTTTTTGAAAACACGAAGTGAATGCGGTCTAAATAGGACTCAATCCTATCTAAGATGCAATGCAATCCTAGACACTTAAACCCGAATAAAACAAAAATATTTTTGGTTTTTCTGATTTTTTTTTTCAAATGATGCAAAAATGAAAAAACGAATAAGCAAACTTATTAGTCGAAAGGTGGTCTCTCCCCCAAACTTAAACAACACAGTCCCTGTGTGTCTATGCTTAGATAAGAGCCGAAGACGAATAGTTTGAAACGAAATTATGCAAATATGTAAGGTGACAGAGTATACCGGGATTAGAACGAAAAATGATCGTGGTTTCCAAAAGTGCGTGCGCTGGTCATGCACACCGATGTGTGCAGACCAGTGTGGTCCGAGAAGGTACTTTCGTGGTGTTTGCGCCGGTCATGCACACCGGTGTGTGCAGACCGGTGTGGTCTGACTAGAGCAACTGTGTGCGTCCCACCGGTAAAGCACACCAGTGTGTGCAGACCGACGAGACTCTCCCCGTACTCGTTGTATGATGCGCGTCGGTCAGAACTGACCATTGTGACTAACCGACGTTGGCTACAAGAACGTTTTCCTCTACCACGCCAGTCAGCACAGACCGGCGGTGCTGACCACTAGGTTTCCTCCGGATGCACATGTTTCCCTAATGCCTTAATCACAGTGAGCTTTTGATCAATCAATCATCATAATCCAAAAACCAAATCCAATTTCCCAATAAAAAGAATCAAAATGACAATGAAAAGTCAATAAAAATCAAAAGTATCAAAAGAAAAGAAAGATAGACATGAGACTTCCTCTTAAGTGAGCTTATTTAACGTCACTAGCTTGCTTGGGTTGGGAGATCTCAGTTCTAGGTGTTATCTCGCTCCAGCTTGGCAATTCTTTCCTGTAACCTCTCAAGTTCAGCGTTGTTCTCCTTCTTTACTTTAACCAAGTCTTCTTGATGTCTCCAATGAAACTGAAGCATTTCGAGATATATACCTCCTCCATTATTTTCTGCACCTTCTTCTTCTTCATCTATGAGCTCCGGCAATGCATTTTCTTCCAAGGAATTGATTTGTGAGAGGGGTTGAGATTAGAAAACTAAGAATCAAACAAAATAACAAGAACAATCAAATGAGGAATAATTGCATAAATAAAAAGTACCAAAAGAAATCTCTCACAAATGAGATCTAAAACTTCAAATCTTAAGAAAAATGAGACTAAAAATGTTCGTAGGGTTTTTGGGATTGGATCCTTATATAGAGGATCAAATTAAGGGCAGAAAAGGAAACAATTTTGATGTCGGTGGGGCCTCCGTCGGTCAGTGCAGACTGATATACTCGGTTTTTGTCGCCTTTTTATCCATTTTTGACGATCATTTTAGCATAGATTATGATGCATTAGAGTCCTTTAGGCTTGCATATTGTATATACTATGCATTTTAGGTGATTAGAAGATCAAACATCAATTGGGAGCATCAAGGACCAAAAAAGTCAAGATTTAGCCATTTTCGGGCCCTAAAATCTGTCTCGGGCCATGCAGCATCGACCAAAGCATCTCGGGTCAAGGCATATCGGCCAAAACCACCTCAATATCGACCACCTCATGCCCATGTTGTCAATATCGGCCATAGGAGGAGGAATATTGACCATGGAGTGCCCCACTTCTCAATATCGGCCAATGAAGAATGAATATCGGCCAACTCATGGCCTATATTGGATGTTTCGCATCCCAAAAAGTGACGTTTTTTGCCCCTGAACCCTAGATTTCTCACCTATAAATACTCAACTTAAACCATCATTTGTGGAGTGACATTTAGTGAAATTTTAGGATTAGAGAGGAAGTTTTACTAGCCTTCTTTGGGAGAGCCGCTGTAGTTTCTTTCTTGTTCTTAGTTCGAATTTAGATCTTGTAATGACGTTTTGTTAAAGAACCTTACCTTAAATTCAGTTTTATTGCTTTGTTCAGTTATGATTTGTGAGTAGTTACCTTTAGGTGATTGGTTAGGCTAGATTAAGGCATCGGATCTTTAGATCTAGTGTTCTGGGGTTTAGAACTACAAGTATTTTATGTGATAAGGTACTCTTAAGGCTTGATTGCAGTTATGCCAACTCAATCATGATCTAAAGAAAACTTCTAAACCCGAAAGGATTAGTTAGTTTTAGTTTCCGCCTTATACAGTTATGAATGTTGTTCTTGATTGCCTTGGTATGCAGACGCGAGAGCGCGATATTGATGAATATTAGGATAACATTTAGGATGGGTTATGGGAAAGTAACTGCATCGGGGTTCTCAAAGCATGCATAAACGAGAGTGCGGTGTTAGAGTTACCTTGAGAGAGACTCTTCATGCGAGAGTGGCTGAGTCCATTTTAAATTCCTTAACCCTTAAATAAGATTAAAACCGGAGCACCTAGANAATCACTTAGACCTAGGATCCTTTGCCTGAAATCGATTTGCCTGCTTTCCATTTTCTGCTTTTGTCATCTTTGCTTTGTTTTCTTTTCTGCTTAGTAGGATTTGTAAGTGACAGACAAATTGCCTATCTTTTGACTTAGACCACATCTGATTCTCCAAAGTTCTAGTGTTTTGATTGTTAATCACTCCCGGATTGGTTCGACATTTTAAACCTGATCTATACTTCATTTGACTAGTAAGTAGGAAAAACCGTCTTACCAAAAGAGGCAAAAAACCTGCTTATCACAGACAGGTGCACTTGACCGGCGTGCTTCGTCCGTCGTCCCTGGTTGAGTTCCGCTAGTCAGTCATGATTGACCGGCGGGCTTGACCAGCGGTCTTCCTCCAGATCACGTTGTTTGAGGTCCACCGGTCTGGCATGACCGGTGGTCTTGACCGACGGTCTTCCTCCAGATCGCGCTGTTTGAGGTCCATCGGTCTGACATGACCGGTGGTCTTGACCGGCGTGACTGGTTTACCCGGGACTTAGCCGTTTTTGCTCCGAAAATGCTCCGTAATTGCTCGGTTCCTCTCATTCGCCTTCTCTACATCTGAAATGATGAAAAACATGCAAATGCAACCTAGAGACTCAAAAATGCATTTTAAAGTAGTGCAAAACGAACGAAAATCGAGCGGTAAAACCGGTAAAATTCACACTTATCAACTCCCCCAAACTTAGTCATTGCTTGCCCTCAAGCAGAACAAATTGTAAATTAAGGGTCGAAGCTTGCAATACTTGAACTACAGTTTTAAAACTGGCGAAGTGACCTGCATAGTTTGAACCGTGACAATGGAATAAAATTCCTTGCGCCTCGTGTTCGGGGGCGCATCGCCTGTAAAGATTGTCTGCACATCTCTTGTACAGGAATGGATCGTCCTAGAAGTAGTCACACATCTCTAAGGAATTTCTTCTTGTCATAACCGGTGAATCTCTATGGTGTGACATCTACGCTCAAGAAGTTCGCGAAATCAGCAAAACAAGGAGTGTAGGAATTTGCGTTTACCTCATTCAGCTGGTGTTTTTGGTATGCAGAGACACCGTATACACTCTCCAGCGGAAGGCTATCATCGAACGAGGTCTCCGGATCAACCTTAGTCTAGATAGATGGTCTGCTACCCCGTTCTCAATTCCTTTCTTGTCTCTGATATACAGATCGAACTCTTGCAACAAGAGTACCCAGCGAAGCAACCTTGGTTTGGCATCCTTCTTCACAATGAGATAGCGAAGTATTGCATGGTCGGTACGCACCATCACCTTAGAACCGACCATATAAGACCTGAATTTTTCGGAAGCATAGACTATTGCTAGCAGCTCCCTTTTTATTTTGGCGTAGTTGGATTGAGCTTCGTCCAAGGTTCTGCTTGCATAGTAAATGACATGCATCTTTCTGTCTTTCTTCTGTCCTAGAACTGCACCTACAACAAAATAATTGGCATCACACATTACCTCGAAAGGCATTTCCCAGTCTGGTGGCTACACTACAGGGGCGCTGACCAATGCCTCTTTGATTTTTGTGAATGCCTTGAGGCAAGAGCTGTCAAAATCTAACTTGTTATCCTTGCACAACAGTTGTGTCAACGGTCTCGCTATCAAGGAGAAGTCTTTGATGAATCTTCTGTAAAACCATGCATGGCCAAGGTAACTCTTGACATCTTTTACCGATCTTGGGGGTTGGACGGTTATCATGAATTCAATCTTTGCTTTGTCTACTTCGATTCCATGCCCTGAGATCTTGTGTCCTAGGACGATCTCATCGCAGACCATGAAGTGACACTTCTCCCAGTTAAGCACCAGATGCTTCTCTTCGCAGCGTTTTAGGACCTTGCAAAGGTTAGTGAGGCAATCCTAAAAAGAAGAGTCATAGCCAGAAAATTCATCCATGAAGACTTCCACAACATTCTCAATCAGGTTAGTAAAAATCGACATCATGCACCGCTGAAAGGTAGCAAGAGCATTGCACAACCCAAAAGGCTTGCACAACCCAAAAGGCATCCTCCTGTAGGCGTAGGTGCCATAAGGACAGGTGAAACTAGTTTTCTCATGATCATCTGGGTGTATGGGGATATGAAAGAAACCTGAATATCTATTAAGAAAGCAATAGTAAGGTTGGTTAGCGAGTATTTCTAGCATCTGATCGATGAATGCAAGGGGAAAGTTATCTTTTCAAGTCACTGAGTTTAGCTTCCTGTAATCAATGCACATCTGGTGCCTAGTGACAGTCCTAGTCGAGATTGACTCATCCTTCTCATTCTTAATGAATGTTAAACCTTCTTTCTTAGGGATGCAATGAACCGGGCTGTTCCATGTGTTGTCCTATATGGGTAGATCACACCCGCTGTTAGGAGTTTCAAGATCTCCTTTACCATTTCTGTAAGCTTTGGATTGAGTCTGCGTTGATACTCTACGGTTGGCTTAGCGTCATCCTCCATATGGATATTGTCCATGCATATGTCTAGCGAAACACATGTAATATCATTTAGAGAGTATCCTATTGCTTTCCTGTACATTCTCAACTCGCATAGTAGCAAGGAAGTCTCAACTTTGTTGAGGTTAGAGTTAATGATAACATGGTAAGTAGAGTTGGGGCCCATGAAAGCATACCTTAGCCCGCTAGGCATGGTTTTTAAATGTACCGTTGGGGATGTCAAGGGGTCCCAATCAGGCGTCAGGTCCATCATCTTTTTAAATTTGAGGTTGATTGGTTCGGTCAGGTCGACAAAAGCGTAATGCCCTTCTTCTTCGGGCGTGGCATCCATCTTATCTGCCACACATGTAATCTCGTTGTTCATGAACCCTTGTCCGTTGTTTGGGCTAGTCAGAGCTATCTGCAGGGGGTCATCTTGTTGTAATTATTCAATGAGTTCTTCAACTACCTCATCCACGGTGTCTACTAGGAAAACGTGGTCTCTGATCACGGGTTTCTTCACGATGTTGTTCAGATCGAAGGGTATTAAAACATCTTTGAAGTTCAGTTGTATGCTTTCTTTCTGCATGTCGATGACTGCGCCTGCAATCACAAGGAATGGTCTACCGAGGATGATGGGGTTTTGTGGTTCTGGGATTATCTGCAAAACAAAAAAGCTATTAGGAATGGCACTTCCATTGATAAAGACTGGAATGTCCACAAGCACTCCTTAGGGATGCCTGGTGGACCTATCCGCGAAC
This sequence comes from Biscutella auriculata, assembly GCA_900406285.1. Lineage (NCBI taxonomy): Eukaryota > Viridiplantae > Streptophyta > Magnoliopsida > Brassicales > Brassicaceae > Biscutella > Biscutella auriculata. Next base: position 8,802 of record OVAO01001626.1, read on the forward strand.
AACAAGGTCATCTTGGTTGGTCTTAAGTCGTGTAGCCCGATTTTTCTCGCAACCGACGCATGCATGAGACCTACTCCCGAACCTAAATCACACAAGCCTCTATCAAAGATAAGGTTCTCAATAACACATGGTACAATAAAAGAACACGGATCAGAAAACTTGGGAAAAGGGATCCCTTGTTAGATCGAACAACACTCTTATGTCAGCATCATGACTCCAAATTCTAGACCGGCTTTCTCAGTGAGGATTTCCTTCATGTATTTCTTCAGTGAAGATACCATCTTAACCGCCTCGAAAAAAGGTAAGTGTACCTGGAGCTCTCCTATGAGCGTCTTGAGCTTCTTGTAGTCTCTCTGTTTGTCTTGTTTCCTTGGAACCGTAGGGTATGGCACTTTATGTGCGTAAGATGGAGATTCACGAGGCTCAACATGCACGCACGTACCGGTGCGGCTGACTGTCTGGTCGGCTCGATCGAACTGCGTTGTGGTTTGACCGAACATGTTTTCGTGATCTCTTGTCTCCCCATGGGTATAATCGAACTTAGAATTGGTTCGATCGATTAGGGAATCGGTTCGATCGATCTCGCATCCGCGGGCTGGTGAATCGATCAAACTCACATGGGTTCAATCAATCTCATACTCCCAAGTTTCCAGCTCGATCAATCTCGGCCTGGGTTCGATCGAACCTCGGTGTTGGGATCTCCGAAATTTCGTCTGATTCTTCCGGTTCTATGGTGGGGGCAGGAGTTCGACCGATCATTGAGTTGGTGCGATCGATTGATGATGGTTGGCTTAGTACGGCGACCCTCCCCCTTTTGAGGGTGATCGCTTGCACAAGCTCCCAAGTTTCTTCTTCGGCTTTTGAAACCTAGGACTTTTAGAAAGCTTCACATACGATTAAAATGTGGATCTCAAGGACAATGACATGAGTTTGGATCGAGCTGATTTCACCCTGGAAATCCTCTGAGATGGATCTAACATCACCGCGGATGCGCTTCTCGCCCACGAGCAGTTGCTGAAGTAATCCCATGAGATTGTCGAGCTGACAATTATATAACTCAAAAGAGTTTTTGAGGTCAGTCTTCGGGATATGATGTTGATGGGTTCCATTGAACGGATCGAATCCGCCGATGTGGAATCCCCATTGCTTTGAAGTCAGCCTGAATATCATTAGAAAGTACCTGAAACAGTAGAAGAATGAAGGTAAATTAGAGTAAAAATAAAACAAAAGACATCTTAGGCAAAAATTTAGCCTTAGACTCTTGGGCTAACACGTTTAGTCCTCGGCAACAGCGCCAAAAACATGAAGTCACTCAGGTTTTACCCTAGACAGCTATTATCTGCAAGTGCACAGACAGACACTGTAGTACTTAGGGATCAAATCCACAGACTAAAGATTAACACAAAGAAACAAGTACGACTGAGAAATGACTAAAACGAATAAGAGAGTTGGTTTGTTGATTCTAGCACGCAATGGCGAAGTGAATAAAGTCGTAAGCATGCAATAGGGTTGATTCAATGATAAGCAAGCAATCAGACCTAGGGAATCCTAGTAGGGGTTTTGGCGGGAATCACTAAAATAAAGTCTCGAGAAAAGTACATGTAGGATCTATGGACATGGCTTAGGTCTATGGACTTACTCTAAAAGCACCACGCGTTCTTCACTCAACGCTCAGCTAAAGCAAAAGCCAACCCGAGAACCTAATCTACGTCCCCTTTACTTAAACTCTGAAGTAGGTTCACCTCGGGGTCTCAGGTGTAAATCTACGCCTAACCAGTACCCATCAGGTGCTAGCAGCGTCACTAATGTTAGCCCCGAGAACCTAGAAATCCAAGTAGTCCAATTAAATGTTATCCGATCGAACTAGGCGGACCCGGTTAAGCAAGATTTAGTAAAGGTCACTAGGTTAGTTGCTCTGTTTGTCAGACATAAATGACTGACCTAAACTTCCTTAGTTATTGATTCGAGCGGTCCAATTTAGTGCTTGTCAAGCTTGGATCATCCTAAGTTTAAACCCAATTTTTCAGATCGAATTTAGACTACGAATCAGTCACCAAGGAAGGATCCCTATTGTTTCCTTCTCTCTAAACTTAGTAAAGTATAACCCCTAGCATACCCTTCAAGTTAACCCTAGATCTAATCTAGTGATATACTCAGACATAGTTAAAGAAAAAAACAAGGCATGGTTGAAAGCATTAAACATTACTTGTATAGAATAAAAAAACAAGGCTTCCAAAAACAGACTTGTAAGATCTAAATCTATCTCCCAAGAAAATCAAATAAAAAACCCTAATTGCAGAAAACAATAAAGAAAATAAAGTCTAAGAAAAAACGTGTTGAATATCGTGTCTCTCTGGTGCTTTTGTAGAGCCTTGTGACGTCGTTTGGGTAAAAGTGGGTTTGGGCTTCAAAACGAGACTTTATGGGAAGTCGGTCATGAGGTTCAATCGAACTAAGGTAGGTTCAATCGAGCCGACTTGATCCTTGGGATCGAATCCCGACTCTGGTTCAGATTGCCTTCTCTGGAGTTGAGGTTCGATCGAACTCAGGGAGGTTCGATAGACTCATCTTCTTTTCATTTCCTTGTCTGCATTTTGCGGATCTGGTCGGACTGTCTTTGTTCGAGTGAGGGTTCAATCGAACTTGTATGAGGTTCGATCAAAATCAGGTTTGGGCGGGAACGGTTTCTTCAGACTCTGATCTAAAATGCCCAAAATGCTTCCTTTTCTCGAATATCCTCTCCAGACTTGTGAAATCCTTAAAGGAGACGAAAATGCTCAAAAAGCACATTAATAACTCAAAATTGGGTTCGAAATCCCATTAAAAGAAGGGATTGAAACCCCTAAAAATAGGACATATAAGCTACCTTGCCCAACCGACCAGTTTATAGAACCAATCCAATGGAGACCAAAGAGCTCCGAAGGCAAGTGGAGGATCTCATGAGCAAGGGCCACATCCATGAGAGCTTAAGCCCATGTGCTGTACCGGTGCTACTTGTGCCCAATAATGATGGCTCTTGGCGTATGTGTGTAGACTGTCGAGCCATGAATAACAAAACGGTTAAGTATCGCCACCCTATACCTAGACTTGATGATATGCTTAATGAGTTACATGGTTCTATTATATTCTCTAAGATTGATTAGAAAAGTGGTTATGATATACCCGGTTTTTATCACTATTTTAGCCCCATCTTTTCCTCGGTTTTGTATGTTTTCGGTCATTTTAGAGTCCTTTAGGATTGCATTTGCATAGTTATTGCATTTCCAGGTGTTTAGGAGAGTCGTGCATCATTCGGGTACGCGAAAGACTGATCCGGGCACGAACGAATCAACTTTGGAGGTCAACAGAAGGAGCATCGGCCAAAAGAGAGACTGTACCGGTCAAGCCTTGGCAGATACACCCATTATCGGTCGGTACGAACCCACATCGGCAGGTTCTCTCCAGTATCGGCCGGTACAGCTAAGTGTCGGCCGGTTCAGACCAGTATCGACCGATAAACATCAATATCGGCTTCCCCTTGGCCGATATTGGCTCTGAGAAACGTCAAAAGACCGATCTGCCCCTGCCTTCTTTGCCCTTTTTGCTCTACTATTTAAACCCTCTTCTTTGCCATTTTTGGCAAGTTTTTCTCTAAGTAGTTCTTTTATATTATATGGAGAATCTCTCCTTTTGGGTTTAACCATTTTGGTGAACTCTAGTTTAAGTTTGTAATCGACTTCAGTTTTAATCTAATTCTCTGCTTTAATTTGTTTATTAAAGTTTAGATCTAAAGTTCTAATCATGCCTAAGCATGAATCCTTAGTTGGATTTTGTGCTCCGGCAATTATTAGTGAGTAGTCTTTTATTCTGAGCTTATGGATTAGACTGATTTAGGTGATTTTAGGAATAGGTCTGGTGTCTGTATTTTTATTCTTCCATCAATTTTCATGCCTTGTGTGTTTAATGCTTTAATAGATCTGATCCATCTATTTTAGATCCGTTCTTATCTGATCTGCCTAGGAGATTTGGATAGGTTGCTAGATATAAGGAATACATGCTAAATATATTCTAATTGTCACGAGAGTGCTTAGGATTGTTTAGAGGTTAAAAGGAATTGCTCTTAGTGCTTTCTAGGTATTGAATCTAGTCAAGAGATTGCGATGATCTTATCTAGGAAAGGGATCTTTGNGCGCACGGGTCTTTATTCGATATTTCCAGATCTATGATTAGGAGAATCCTGTTTTAGCTAGACGCCAGTTTCCTGAGCTATAATCGCCTGCTTTGTTCTCTACTCCATTTGCTTAGGATCGTTCTATTATTTAATCTCCGTTGCTTATTTTGATTTACTTTATGCCATCATTTTAGGATTGTTAGTGACAACATTCAATTCCTATTCTGCGTAGACTAGCCGAATTCTTTATAGGCTGATTGACCTAGTGCAACTCCCGATTTGGTTCGATAAATACCCATCTACATCATTTCATAAACAATTGTATTTTCCTCTACTCTACTCGTCTATATTAGCAGTAGTCGAAAAATAATCTGTTTATTTAATTGGCGCCATTGCCGATTCGGGATTATTTTCGTACTAGCAATTAGTTCTTTGTGTTTGACTGGGACTACACTTTCTTTTCATTTAGCTTACTCTTCTCCTTAGCCATTTTAGGTACCATGTTAACTATGGAATCTCACCCGCACATCTTCGGTGGAGCCTATCGCCACCCACCAGCTGAACAAATGATTGGTTTCGAGGATACTTCGACGATCTACGAGATGCGATCCGGAATCCGTGCACCACCAATCACCTCACACTCATTCCAAATCGGGTCAGAATTTATCGCTTTAATAGAAGAACATAAATTTCTAGGTACCCCTGATAAGGATACTCTTGACCATCTGGACCGTTTTGAAATGATTTGCAAAGTGAAGACGCGCTTAAATTGCGTCTTTTTCTTTTCTCACTTGGTAAACGTGCGCACCATTGGCAGAAAACGTTATTGAAAGACTCAATTGTCACATGGGCCGTGTGCAAGAGAGAATTCCTGTCTAAATTTTTCCCGCCTACTATGACCTCGAAATTTCGTAAAGCAATTTCTGGATTTCAGCAAACCGCCGTCGAATCTCTAAGTGATGCTTGGGAGCGTCTGCATTATTACACTTCGCAGTGCCCACATCACGGATTTTCGGACGCCAACCTTCTCAGTACTTTTTACCGTGGTCTTCAACCACGTTGTCGTTCCTTCTCGACACATCCAGTACCGGCAGTTTCCTCAAGCGAAGCGTCACCTTTGGCTATACCTTAATAGACAATTTGACCACTAGTGAAAGCCAATATGGGTCCGTCTTCGACGATCCTTCTAGCCCAACCACTCCTACTTCGCATAACCACTATCAAAAACAGATAGACACGCTCAAAGCTTTGCTAGATCAAGTTCTTGCCTCGAAATCCGAAACCCTTCTCCCTATCGAGACCCAGACCCAACAAAGACCCTATTTTCCTTCCTTAGAATACGTCTCTCATTTCCAAAACCCCGAAGTCCAACCAACTTCCCCATACCACCACCCTTTCCCTTTCCAATCTCCTCTCTCCACACCACCAGATTCACCCCCTGCATTTGCCACAAAAACCTTTCTCGACCACCTCGTTGCGGCACAAGAAGTTTTCAACATCCACATCGACGAATTTCCCCAAACCCCAAGCCCAACAACTACTGACTCCAAACCCCACCTTCCCGACTCCTGCACTGATCACAATCACCAAATACGTCTTCTTTCCAACGTAATGGCCAAAATAGACGTGCCTCCTAC
>OVAO01001627.1:1056-14577 GCA_900406285.1 Biscutella auriculata
AGCTATATTCTTCTTCTATGATCAAAGACATATATTAGTGCTCACAGGTGATTGACACAACCCCACCAGTAAGATCATAAGATCAGCCCACATTAGAGTGTATTTCAGTACCATTTCGACTAGATCTACACCGCAAAGTATGGATTTTTAGGGTTTTGGAAAAAAAGGTAGAGAGATCATGATCATACTTTGGGGCCTGCGGGTCCACCACGCCAAAGTGGAGTCCTGCTTGTTCCGCAATCAACGCAAGTCTTCTTTGTATCACTTCCACTTCCGCTGCTGCTACAGTTCCCATTGTCAACATCGGACGAATCTCCTCCCGCTGATTCCAGCTTCGTCTTCGGTTCTTCTGTCATTGACATCTGTAACCATACACACAACATACACGTTTAATAACGAATACAAACTCGATCGACATCTACAAGTAAGAAGAAAGCAAATAATGATGACGCTATCACGAGGCTTACATTGATCCACGTCTTCAAGTAGAAAACAAGATGTGAGAAGAATAGAGGCACCTCTCGAGCTTAGCTGAAGAAGTAAGAAAGTAGAATAACAGAANAGAAGTAGAATAAAAGAAATGGCAGAGAGGAACCTAAAACTCTCCTCTGCTTTAACTATGTGAGGAGGGTCTATAGAGAGAGAGAGAGAGAGAAATGAAGATGATAAGTAAGAGAGAGAGAGAGAGAGTGATNGAAAGTAGAATAACAGAAATGGCAGAGAGGAACCTAAAACTCTCCTCTGCTTTAACTATGTGAGGAGGGTCTATAGAGAGAGAGAGAGAGAGAGAAATGAAGATGATAAGTAAGAGAGAGAGAGAGAGAGTGATCAAACGCCGCAGAGGAGTAACGGATAAAACAAACGGAGTTGATTTTTATAATTAGTCGAAGAGGGCGCGGGCGGAAACCCTAGATTTCGATTTTATAATTACTATTTTACCCTCGAGCGGGCTATTTTATTACTCTTGTACCACCCGCCAAAAAAAAAAACGGACGATTTTTTTTTGTTGTAACTTATTGAGTAACAAAACGAAACCTTGTGTAAGGGGGACTATCTGGTACACAAAATTTTGAATTATTTTCAAAATCTGGCGCACTAATTTTTTTCGAGTTTCTTATTATAGTTGTTTGGATTTGTATATGCCACCTTGTTTTTGCCTATTTAGGCTTTTGAGATGCATCCATTTTAAAACTCACTGTCTTTACAAAAAAACCAAAATACTTAAGATAAAATACCTAAGATGTTTGATCAGTTTTCATTCATTTCAATTACTTTTTTTTTGTCAATTGGAGCTTGACAAAAAAAAATCATATCATGTTTTTTAGTTTTCTTTATACAAAGCTATCATTTATAACTACAGATGCACAATACATCTGATTTGTTTAGTAGTATGAGTTATTATACTACTTGAAGTTGATGATAAGCATTAATAACATCGATTTATGCTGAAAAAACAAAACATATATATATATATAGATACTCGTGCATTAGCCCAAAATGACTTGGACCGCACTAGACTCTATATAAAAATATATGTAATAATAATAAAGTGACGAACAAATTTGAGCATTTTTTCATCAATAAGACCAAAATAAAGTTTGACCAACTTTTTTATGTTTTGACTTTTGCAGTGTTTGTGTAATAAATAGTACAAATCTGACAAAACCCACTTGACAAACTATAAACCCTTTCCCAAATTTTAAAAGATTTATGACTCCTACCCAAACTCCCCAACAAACCTTACCTCACGACTCAAACCCCCACACCAAACCACTGACTCCCATCAGACCTTACCAGAGTAGACAAGGCCAGGACCAAGGCACCTCCTTATCTGACTTTTACACACAAGACCAGACTCTCTAATCAGACCCATCTAACCAGTGCCCCCAAAACTCTTAAAGCTTCCCTCCCACTCTTCAGTCTCCAATCATCATGCTCAGCTCCTGTCGAAACAAAACCATACTCACATATTTATCACAAGGTAGACACAGAGACAGATTCACTCTGCTTCCTCAGATGCTCAGACAGTTGGAGAGGATTAGTTAGTCATTTAGTCCCAAGTATTTGAGTAATTTATTATACCTTCACTTGAAGTTGAATCCACCTGGTGGTATGGCTCCATCATTACCTCCAAACTGGAAGCCTTGTCCAGATCCATCACCAGGTGGTAAAGTTTCATCTTCTTCTTCCAACCAGTATGTTTCGAGAATCTTCACTGCCTTCTCATATATTTCGCTGTTGTCATGACTCTGCAGATTCTCAATCTTCTCTAATCCCTCAGCATCATCAATTAACTGTGCATAAAAGTTTACATCCCCAGTATTTCCTGCACTCTTTTCAGCTTCCCCGACTTTTAGTATGTTCTCCAATCCTTCTAGACACACGGTGATAATCCTTGGATCAGGGCACACCAAAAGATCACACAGTGGTTTCACGACTCCCTGTTCCACCATATATCTAAAGCACACCAAAAGGGCATAATTTAGTTTGATCCTTTGAAAGAGAGCTAACAAAGATTTTAAAGATAAACAGAATCTGTGGCTGAAGATATCGAATCATCTTACTTGATTTGGTCGGGAGAACCGCCCGAAGTTGCATTTGATATTGCCCATGCTGCTTCTTTCTTTATATCAAACTCTGCATTTTGAAGCAGATTGACGAGAGGGCTAATCAAACCAGCTTCACATACAGCCTACATTATCAAAAGAATATTAGAGAACACACACAGATAATCTTACTTCAAACAACAAAAGGGTTATGAAACAGGTGGTTCAACATTAGTGTATGAAAAACTGATCAGCTGTACAGAAACATCAATTTTCAGAAAAAAATTTACCTGAATTTGCTCTCTGTTTCCAGCAGTGATATTTGAGATTGTCCAGCAAGCTTCCTTTTTTATGCTCTTCTTATGACTGTGAGTCAGAAGGTTCAAAAGGCTAAGGAGTGCACCATGACTAATGACACACTGCAGGAGAAATTCTCATTAGCTCAGACCAACCGAAGAAGAAAGAGAATTAAGTGAGAAATGGTAAATGTTATTATTGAGAGCATAATACGTCTAAAATGGTGAACACATAGTTTATAGAGGAGGATTATCTTCGCAGAAGGGGAGCCAGGTATCTGATAAGCTAATACTTACCAGCATCATGTACATTACTAGGGTACAGAACATGCAGGATATGGCAGAACCCAAATTTAGGAGAAATGACAGATCTCATTCCAAAGGTAGATCAGAAAATTTGCAGGGTGATAAAATCTGATAAGGACTCAGAAGCTACACAAGTTACTTTAGACAACCAAATGTTATCACCAATACGAGTTCAGATTCAGCTTTCTACGCCACTGGTTTTTCATTCTTCATACTAACAATGAACCATGCATACTTAATAGGAAGGAATCTATGACACTTATAAAGACCAATTATACCTGGGTCTGCGCATCATCTCCAGTGACAATGTTACCAATACTACGAAGCGCAGGAATAAGCACAGATGGTGATGGATGCCTACAGAATTTTTTTTTGATAATATTAATTGACACATAACATTCATACAGAAAGACACAACAACTCATGAGACTCAAAACTCACTGGAGAAGCTCGACCAGTCGAGGAACAACACCAGCCTCAATGACAGATTGGATTTTGTCATTTGTGCCATCGGAAAGATAAGAGAGAGCCCAACAAGCATCTGTCAACACCTCCTCATCAGTCGAATGAATCAGACGTTCAAGGGCTGGAAGTGCCGGACAAACCTGTTTTTTAAGATATCTCAAATATTTCTTTTAAAAATTTATTATATCAATAAGAAAAATTTAGGCATAGAATAAGACTGAAATGAGAAACAAACCTGGTCGAAAGGAGGCTGTGGCTTTCCCCTGCAGAAATTTGAGAGGGTCCAAGTAGCATTTCTCAGCATTGAGAGTTTAGCATGCTCGTTCAACTGAGAGAGCAATGGTAACAAAGCTCCCTGACCTAGGACAAGATCTCTGCATCGTGGAGAATCACCAGCAACATTCCCTAATGCCCAAACAGCCTTACAAATAAACAGATTATGAAAATAAACTTAACATAGTTGTCACCAAGAATACTGTCATGAACAAGAATCCATAGACGCATATTTTACCTGCTCACGGACATCATCACTCTGAGAAGCCAACAGTCTAACAAAAATTGGAACAGCACCATGTTCAATGACCACCTTTGTGTGCTCTGAAGTCCCAGAAGCAATGTTCGTCAATGCCCAAGCAGCTTCAAACTGAAGCCATGCAAAAAAGTATAACGCATTAGAATATAATTCTAGGAAAACATAAGAGAAACATAACGGATCCACCAAACCTGGAGCTGTGGATAATCCTCCCTCATGAGAAATTCCACAAACCGAGGAACAACACCAGCATCAATCACCTCTTCGATTGGAGGACTGCGCTCTGCCAAAGTAAAAGAACATGGATTTACTTAAAAGAAAATTGCCGAATCGAAATGCAAGATTAGAAGCCAATACAAATATAGCAAAATTACCTATAGAGAGCAGTTTCCGAAACTGAGTAGTAGCTTCAAGCTGTAAGTTTCTATCCTCTGACCAGACTCCAGCAACCATGGAGGGCAAGCTCTCCAACTTAACAAAAGCAGAAAATCAAAGTAGAAACGATCTTAATTAGTTCTATAAACAGAGAACTCCCCTCACCGAATACAAACCATAAAAATCGGTTCCAGATCCCTAGTAATATTACCTTTTTCTCGACGGTTGAGGCAGTAGGAAGGGCGGAGGGAGCGAATTGAGGTTGCTGTGTAGGTTGAAAACCCTCACGACGTTTTTTCTGCAAGCTTTCTTCACGCTTGCTCTTACGGATCTCGACCATGTTGTCCTCTCTCCTCCGACGTCCTTCTTCGGCGTCGACCGCCACCTTATAGCGGTTCCTGCGTACCTCAGTCCTAGCGTTGGGTCTCAAAGACATGGCTACAGGTAAATCTTCTTCTTCTTCTTTGTGCTTTCGTGACGGTGAATGAGAATGACTGAAGAGATGTATATATGTATAAAAGAAAGTGTATGTAAAGGCTATAGAATCGGCGGATAGATATAGAGGACACAAACCCTAGAGGAGGTAGAGGGGAACGAGAAAAGAGGAAAAAAAAAAGTAAGTCGACAGATTGAAATTCGTTGGTTTACAAATTACATTTTGTAATCTCTCAAATTTGTAGATTCGTCTTACAACAGACCAATGCTGACTAGACTAATGCTGACTCTTGTCCACCGATTAGCCTGTTATTAAAAAAAAAAAGCATTTCAATTAATAATATTATTATTGTTTTATGGGCAATCATTTGAAATTATATATGAAATAATCACAATTTTTTTTTTTTTTATTTGGACTCGTCGCCTGAAACCTTCTAGAACTCTCGAGGCGATATTCCTAGTCAGTGATCTCAATCGACTGATTCCAAATCCTTTTGAAATCTGCTTGCGATCAATCCAAAGTACTCCAGTAATCGTTTTAATCTTGCTAAAGAGAGACTTTTCTATCAATCGTCTGCCATGGAGAAGGAAGATATATGGAAGACCTTCCAGAAACTCAGCTTAGGAGCAGAAAAGGCTCCGCTTCGACTTTCGTCCTCCATTCTTGAGATAGAAGAAGGAAAGCGAAGCAGAAGCCTTATAGTTAAAGATTTGAACCTTACCTACCAAAACCCTAAGTACATGAAAATCTTACTGCCAGAAATGTGGAGATTGGAAGGAAGGGTTAGGGGTCGGGTGCTAGATGATGGTAATGTTCAGTTTTATTTCGATTCAGAAAGGGATCTGAGAAATATCCTAGAAGGAGGACCGTGGAATTTCAGGGATTGGCTTATAGCGATGGATAGATGGAGTAATAGGATGGAACCCAGCTTCTTAAAAAACATCTCGATGTGGGTCCAGATAATTCATCTCCCTGATCACTTGAGAAGAGAAGTTGTTGCGATGGATATTGGGGAATCCTTAGGCCATGCCTCTGATGCCTATATACGGAGCCAATTAGCACTCTTCCGACAATGGTCAAGGTCAAGATCACGATGCCAGTAACTACTAAGCTCATCTTCAACAGGTTGGTCGATCTGGAGAAAGACAGCGAACCAACAATGCTGAGATTTGTTTATGAAAGGTTGAGAAAATTCTGTAGGAATTGTGGAGCTCTCACACATTCCTCTATGTCTTGTGCGGAAGTGGTTCCTGAAAGAAATGACATAATGGCGGAGGGAAACTCACTAACAGGAGGATTGATAACTCAATCCAATGAGGGGGCACAAACAATCCCAGCATCTGACAGTTCTCAGGAAATTAAAAGTACAGAAGAAGCAGAAAGTTCCCAGCAAAGTAAGCATAGCCTGTTCACTGCAGAACAGAAGAAACTCTCAGACAGTAAGGAGGAGGAATTAAGGCAGATTGAGGAACACCTTCAATACGGAGAAGGACTAGGTGCTTTGGAATAGAGAGGAACAAAAAGAAAGGTGGATGAGCGTGAGATGGAAGAAGATGAGCAGCCAATAGTGTCCAAGAAACCAGAACTGATTAAGAAAGAAGGTTTGGTGGTTTGCCTTAAACCACCACAAGAGCCATGAGGATACTACACTGGAACTATCAGGGGATGAGGAACCCTCTGACAGTTCGTTACCTAAGGGATATCAGGAAGGATCATAACCCTGATATCATGTTCCTCACTGAGATGAAGAATGTGGATAATTATGTACAGACAGTAAGAATAATCTTAAGTATGATAATTCAATCTTGATCCCGGCGAGGGGATCAAGTGGAGGGATTGCAGTTTTTTGGAAATCTCAGGTGGTATGTACAAAGGTAGGACAACCCTCCTAAAATAGGATTGATCTTTTGGTGAAGGATGAAGATACTTCCTTCAAGATAATGTACATATATGGCAATCCAGATAGAAGGATCAGGAGAAGAATGTGGCTTCAGCTGACTCTAGAGGCCCAATCAAGCAGTAATGATGATACTTCAATTCTGGTTTTGGGGGACTTCAACGAAATTCGAAGTAATGAAGAGAAGAACGGAGGGCCTCTGAGAAGTGAATCCTCATTCAGGAATTTCAACCAGTTCATTAATGTTTGGGGACTAATGGATTTGCCGACAAGAGGAGGCTTACTTGGATAGGAAATAGGAATAACCAAGTGATACAGACAAGAATTGATCGTATAATGGCGAATGAATAATTAATGGAGAGACTCCCGAACTCGACTGTCGCACTGCTCCAATGGATAGGATCAGATCATCGCCCTCTAATGCTCCAACTGGATCTCATAAGGAGGGGAGAGCGAGGTTATTCAGGTATGATAACCGATGGAAGTACTATGAGGAGGTATATGGAGTGGTCAATAGATCATGGAGGGAGAAGGGGCAACAATTCAAGCCATGGGAGTTTAATCAAGCTCTGAAGTACTGCAGAGGCAAACTTGCTCGATGGAGAAGAAGCAGTAACATCAATTCCCGTCAAAGGATAGATGAGTTAAAGGTAAAAATAGAATCAGCCTATGAGCAATCTCCATACGATATGAATTACATTCATGATCTGAAAAGACAGTTAAACTTCCATTATCGAATGGAAGAGGAATATTGGAGAACGAAGAGTAGGGTCCAATGGTTAGCAGCGGGTGACAGGAACACCAGGTTCTTTCACTCAAGAACTATGCAAAGAAGAAATTCTAATCGAATTTCGATGATTCAAAATGAAAATGGAATTGATTCTTGCTCAGAGAAAGAGATTAAGAATACCATAACAGGATACTTTGAGAGCCTATTTGCAACTAATGATTGTGATAATGTCGTGCAGATTCTGCAAAATATGGAGGCTAGAGTCACGAGCGAGATGAATCGAAGCTTGACAAAAGAGGTCACAGAAGGAGAAGTAGAAGAATCCCTCGCCCAGATGAATGATGATAAATGTCCAGGAATGGATGGATTCAATGTGGGCTTCTACAAACACCACTGGAAAATTGTAGGCAAAGGTGTGATTAATTTAGTAGAGCATTTCTTTATGCATGGCTACATAGATCCCCAAATAAATCACACCTTAATATGCCTTATACCCAAAACCCAAAGCCCAAAAATGGTCAAGGACTATAGACCCATAAGCCTCTGCAACGTAGCTTATAAAATTATATCAAAAATCCTTGCTGAGAGACTTAAACCGTGGCTTCATTCCATAATATCTGTAAATCAAACAACTTTTATACCTGGCCGCCTGATTACAGATAATGTCTTAATAGCACATGAAATGCTTCACTCATTAAAGAACATGCACCTAAATGATCCCTATATGGCTGTAAAGTTGGATATCACCAAAGCTTTTGACAAAGTTAGGTGGGAATACATAGATGCAATAATGAGAAAGCTTGGTTTTGCAGATAAGTGGTGTAGGTGGATCCAGGCATGTATCACAACAACATCATATTCTGTGCTTATAAATGGATCACCAGAGGGATACATAAAGCCAAAATGTGGAATTCGCCAAGGTGATCCCCTCTTCCCATATTTGTATCTTATTTGCTCGGAAGGGTTGTCTTTTTTAATACAGCAAAGGGTAGATAAAGGAATCATTCATGGTTTTAAGGTTAGTAGAAACAGTCCGACTATCTCCCATATGCTATTTGCTGATGACTCAATGGTATTTTGTAAAGCAAACATGGAAGAATGCCAAGCCCTTTTAGATACATTAGATGAATATGGGCGTATATCAGGTCAATGGGTAAACTATCACAAATCTGCTCTCACATTTAGTAGAGGAATGACTCAGGCTGATAAGCTAAGGGTAGCAGAAGCGTTGGGAATCCATAAGATAGGTGAAATTAGCAAATACTTAGGGCTGCCAGATGCTGTGAATAGGCAGAAGACAAGCACCTTCTCTTATGTAGTTCAGAGGGTTAAGGAGAAGGTTCAGAACTGGTATTCCAAGTTTTTATCCCAAGCGGGAAAGGAAACTCTCATAAAGGCAGTTCTGCAGGCCCTTCCCACTTACACCATGTCATGTTTCCTAATGCCCAAGTCAATTATAAAGCAAATTGAAAGATACATTAAACACTTCTTATGGTCGAATAATGCAGATAGAAGCAAAATACCGTGGATCCCATGGACAACCATACTGAAGTCGAAAGCAGATTGGGGCATTGGAATAAGGGAGATTGGTGATTTCAATATGGCACTATTACCTAAGCAAGGATGGAGATTGCTTCAGAATCCCAAATCCCTCCTCTCAGCCATATACAAGGCAAAATACTACCCTAAAGGAAACTTCCTCACGGCAACATTAGGAAGCAGGCCTAGCCACGCCTAGAGAAGCATATGCCAGGGACGAAAGGTGTTGGTGAAAGGAATATATTGGCAGGTGGAAAGCAGAGAGGAGATTATAGCTTGCACAGATACATGGATTCCTGTGGGGACATATCGGACTCCTAAGGAAACATGCCAAGGAAGGGATCCAAATATTAAGGTATGTGACTTGTTTAAGCCAGGCACTAGAGAATGGGATCAAGAGAGACTCACCCTTTGTTTTAATAAGGAAGACATTGAATATATAAACAGGATTATTTCAAGTGCAAAGAAAGAAGGAGACTTCCTAAGCTGGAAATTCACAAAAGATGGAAACTATAGTGTGAGAAGTGGGTACCATGCCAACAGAAAAAGAGATAATGATCGAACAAGAAAAGAGAGCTCTTCATTACAAGGTACCCTTTCGAATCTTTATGGCCGAATCTGGCAGGAAGAAGCACCTCCTAAAATATTGCAATTCTGGTGGCGAGTGCTTCATAATGGTGTCCCTACTGCCACTAATTTGAATAAGAGACAGGTTAGGATAGATAAACTGTGCTCTGTGTGTGGAGAAGTAGAGGAAGATCTAAAGCATATGCTATTCACATGTCGAGTTGCTAAGGAAGTATGGGAAATCAGCCTCAATAATTATAAATCTTGGTTTGAGGATAGAGAGATCACTGTAGCGGATATAGTCTCTGAATTTATGCAGCCTAGCCAAGAGAAAAACTCAATTTTCATGTTCATAGGATGGAATATATGGAAAGCTAGAAACAAGTTCCTATATCAATATAAGAGAGTAATGATTCCTGACATTATTCATAAAGCAATATCTGACTATCTCTTATGGCAGGAAGCAAAGGAAACAACAAAGTCAAGCATAATACAATGGAGGCAAAGTACAAAGGATTAGTTCACCAGAAGCACTAGGAATGTAATATGCCATACGGACGCCTCGTGGAAAAGCTCAGAGGATCCAGCAGGGTATGGTTGGGTGCTTCAAGACATGTCAAACTCTACCCAAATTAGAGCAAGCAGATGTATTCAACCAGCTCCATCTCCTCTAGCAGCGGAAGCTTTAGCATTAAAGGAAACACTAGTTCAAGTGCACAGACTGGGACATACATGAGTCACCTTCTGTACAGACTCGCAACAGCTAACACATTGGGTAAAGCGGACCCAAAACATTGGACAAGACCCTCACCCGAACTGGTTGCATCACCCGATAACTCCCATCTTGGCTGATATATTGGACCTTCTAAAAGGATTTTCGGGTAATATAATTAACTATGTATCTAGGAATGCTAATTTTTTGGCAGATGATCTGGCAAAAACAGCTAGAATTAACAGATCCCCTGCTTGTATAAAATAGATGCTTAGTACTAATTAATAATATAAGATAGTTGACCAAAAAAAATCACAATTTTTTTTTAACAAACTTAGTTTTGGTAAAAATAATATATTTAATACATAAGAATTATATAAATATAATTATATATAATATATATATATATATATAAAAGAGATGAGAGATACTGAGGGATTCACCTCTTCTCTTCTTCTTTGTTAATATGTTTTATATAAAATAATGGGAAGGAAATGATAAGAATAATATGCAGGAATAAAGTGTTTTTTATTGTTCCTTCTCTCCATATACAATGATTTAATTTGTAGACACAAGTGGGTCGGATAAATCGACTTACAATAATATAATATTATTATATTTATGATAGTTATTTCTGACATTCCCCCTTAATTATCTATAAATATTAGTGATTATGTGTTGCCTCGGTAAAACCTCATCATGGAAAAATCCAATGGGATAAAAATCTTGAAAAGGAAAAAGAGTACAACATTGTTATCTCCCCCTGAAAGATATATATAATATTTTATTGTAGATCTCGTAAATGACGCATTCCAATTCTCCGAACGTGCTTTTTGAATGGTGTGGTTGGAAGCGCCTTAGTAAATAGGTTTGCTGCATTTTCGCTCGAGCGAATGTATTGAACGTCGACTTCTCGGTTATTCTCGAGTTTTTGGGTGTATGAGAAAAATCTTTGAGGAATATGTTTTGTCATGTCGCTCTTGATATATCCATCTTTGATTTGAGAGACACATGCAACATTATCCTCGAATAAAATTATTGGTTCTTTACTAGCTACAATTCCGCTTGCTTCTTGAATGTGTTGGGTCAGGGATCTGAGCCATGTACACTCTCTACATGCTTCGTGGAGCGCGATTATCTCTGCATGATTTAAAGAGGTTGAGACAAAAAAAAATTTCTCGGACCGCCATGATATTGCAGTTCCTCCCATTATGAAGACATATCCCGTTTATGATCGACCTTTATGGGGATATGATAAATAGCCTGCATCTACAAAACCAACTAGACCGACTTTTGAATTTTTAGAATAAAATAATCCCAAATCAATTGTACCTTGAAGGTAACGGAAAATATGTTGATTACATTCCAGGGTCTGCATGTCGGGGATGAACTGTATATCGCGAGTAAATTAGTAGCAAATGTTATATCTGGTCGGGTACAATTTGCGAGATACATAAGTCCACCGATATCGCTTTGTCAAATTTGGCAAAGCTCGAAATTACCGCCCTAAAAGTTTCCGAAAGAAACTATATGACGTGGGCGCTAGATGCGAAAATGCATTTTAAGGCAAACAAGCTCATTGATGCCATCAATCGATTTGAAATGATCTCAAATGAGAAAAAGGCAAAAGCCATGATATTTTTACGCCACCACCTCGATGATGGTATAAAAGGCGAATATATCACGAGAGAAGATCCTGCAGATCTTTGGCAACCACTCAAAGATAGGTTTGATCACCAAAAATATGTGATCTTACCAAAAACAACGACCATAATATAACATAAATAACATAAATTAAATAAACATGGATCGTGGAGACAGTTTCATCCTTACGATCAAAATAAAACATAAATAAATAAACTTGAAGTAAATAATTTATTAACTCAATTATTTATGAGTTCAAATCGTTCGTGCTGATAACATGGTAAAAATAATATATTTAATACATAAGAGTTGTATAAATATAACTATATATAATATATATCTAATATATAATAGAGGAAGGGGGTGCTCTCCCGTGATGACACGTGGCATCCCGTTTCCTACAAAAATCATAATTATGTCATTGATAGAGTGAAATTTAATAAAAGAATTAATGTGGTTTAGTGGTTAAGTGCATATTTATGTAGTGTAGAGGTTTTGAGTTTGATTCTCCCTTGTGTCACATTTGTTTATTTTGCTACTTTATCAAAATGACGTAGTTTTACGGAATGACTACGACTTGATGAGTTTATTTGCAATTTTTGTATATATATGATATATTTGCAAAAAATTTCATTAAAAGTTTCTCTTGCAAAAAAAATCTATATAAATTCATTATTTAAAAATATATATATATATATATATTTAAATACTAAACACAAAGAAATAAAATTTATCGTTTATTCTTGTTATAGATAAATAATATTAGAAGTATTCGGTATAGGAAAAACTGATCACTGAATTTTAATTGCGCATGAAATATGACTCATATGGAAAACATTGGTTCTTTTGTGTTTTGTTGATAACTAATATTGTCTGAATTTTATTCAATGAAATTACTCGAATTTGCGTGAGAATATTCAAAATAAAAACATGATAAAGCATGTTATTATTATGTAAAACTCCACCGAAAGATAAGAACTTTGATTAGAGAGTTACATCTAAAAAATACTAATATAAGAGATAAGTTTAGTTATTTTGTTAAATTGTCATGAGAACATTTTTCTAGCAACTTTATAACCTTTTTCTTATAAAACTAAAAAACAAAAGGAAAATAAATAGTAAAGAAATAGAAGAAAAATTTTAATTTGGTATTTTCCACGAGACACTAGAATTTTTTTTAATATGTGTGCTTCAAATTTGATATTAATTTAACTATTTTTGTTGATCAAAATTTTGATACGTGATATAGTAGATTAAAATTAAAATATAATTTTAAGAATTATAAAATANGAGTTATAAAATATAAAAATTTAGAATAAAAAAATAAAATATAATGTCGACCCCCACTAAATGTGGAATTATAAAATATGAAAACAAAAATAAAAACTTATTTATAACTTATAAATTTAGTCTACTTATAGTAGATAAAATATAAATATATTAATTTGTTAAAGTGTCCTCAATTAATATATAATA
>OVAO01001628.1:0-14575 GCA_900406285.1 Biscutella auriculata
AGATGTAGCTTTTGCGCAATATCATCTTGAAGCTTTGAAATCTCTCTGCCTTGAGACGCCACGACCCAAATCACAATGTCAAACCTACTTACCATTTCAGAGAACTTATTGTGGATTTTCTTGAAAAGTGTAGTTTTGCCAACACCACCCATACCGTGCAGACCCATGATTCCAACTTCATCTTTCATAAGTCTTTCCCATGCTGTTTCTAACATTTTTTCTTGACCAATAGTATCTCCAATAGGTCTCTCTTCCACGATAGATCCCGAAGCCAACCCAGAAACCGCTTCAAACTTACCCTCCGATATGAGTTTTTTAACCTCTTCCAACAACAAAAATACACTTTTCCCGTATGTGTAGCTCAATCTACCATTTTTGGAACATTTACCAAAGAAACACAAGTTTTGAAGTTGAATACGACTAACACTAACCAGATCTTTGAACCGTGTATTGATGCTCTCGACACGTGTAAGCCAAACCCGTACAATTTCAAGCATTTTTCGATCTCCTGCCTCCTCTTCTATAACAACCTTGTATAAGTTTTGTGAAAAGGATGATTGTATTAGACATAGGTTCATTGCTCTTATACAGAGCTTATGAAGATGATAATGGAAAGAAGCTATAAATACAGAAGTACCTTTTTTTGCACATCAAGTTGTATTGCTTTGAGATCTTCCATTTCCTTCTCAAGAGCTATGAGATTCTTCTTGAGGTTTCGAATATAACCTTTACCACGTAAGCATCTAATGATACCATTCACCGTTTCATCACAAGAAAAATTGAGAGCCACACAATTTCCCATCTTGAATGTTCCTCAATGAACAGAGAAGACTATGTAGTATATGCTGAAGCTGAAGAAAGTCTCAGAGAATTTTACAAATGATGAAAGAAGAGAGGATTTAGTTAGATATCTGCCATTGTTACAGAGGAAGTTGACTATGCAACCATGCACAAAGGTCGTTGATTAATCTCCAAAGTTTTTATTATTATGTTTTAAAGAAACAAAATTGAGAGCCACACAATTTCTTATCTTGAATTTTCCCCAATGAACAAAGAATGAATAGAGAGGACTATAAGACAAAAAAAAAACATGCTTTATTTTTTGTCAACAAAGAAACACGCTTCTTCTCCACTATCCAACAAAACAACTTGTTATGTATTTTAGCTTTTCTAACCTTAATTGTTAGAATTATAATATATACATTATTACTTGTAAATGGCCACATTTCATTTTATTAGTTGGATTCTGATTATTATTTGGATAACATCTCACGAAATAAGTTTTTGTTTGGTTATAAATAGTAGAATTGTCCAGGACCAAATAGGAGTAGACGAAATAACCAAAAAGATATTAAAGTTTTGTAATTGGAGAACCGGAATCAAAGCGGTACCAAACCGAGAACCGAATGTATACCTAAAACAATATCAAATAATAAAATAGTTTAGGTGTACAAGACTCACGTCAACACTCGTGATAATGAACTAAAGAAACAACAAACAAACAGAGGAAGTGATAAAGACCTTATAAACCCGAGATAGCTTATACTAATAAAAAGGACATAGACTTCACATAGAAGCTCCACAGAAACTACTTATGCATCTTCATCTCCAACACAGTTCAGTGGCTTTACAGTCACCTACGTCTGATCGGAGATCGTCTCTGGAATCCACTAGATCTATCTCCAACTTGAGCTTTAGCCCTTTACAAATATCTCTTTCTTCTCGTTACCCTCTCTCTCTCTAGCTCCCTTGATACTATTTCTCGTGGGAACCAACTCTCAATGTCTCTCCTGACTTTATATAACAGTCATTTACAAGACTCACGTCTACACTCGTGATAATGAACTAAAGATAATGCAAGGATGTCAACTCTGGAAGTAGATAGAAACTTTCATTATCCGAGAGATCCAAAACAACTAGATTTTGCATACACTGGACGAAGTCACTTGAGAGATACTTAAGTTCATTGATTTGGAGGAACAAAGTTGTAAGTTGAGGAAACTTGGAACAACATGTTATCTCTTCAATATGATTACGCATTAGTGGATAATAGTCCGTTAAAATTGAGACATTTTTAAAAACATTAGAATCTTGTATTTTGAGAAACTGTATTGATTCAATGGATAATAGTCCGTTAAATTTGATATATATTTTTTAAATGCTAGAATCTTTTATTTTGGGAAATTAGGTTTATTTAGTAGATAATAGTCCATTGAAATTGAGACATTTTTAAAAAAGCTAGAATCTCATGTTTTGGGAAATTATGTTGATTTAGTGGATAATAGTCTATTAAAATTGAGACATTTTAAAAGACGTTAGAATTTTGTATTTTAGAAAATTATATTGATTCAATGGAAAATAGTTCATTAAAATTGAGACATTTTTAAAAAAGCTAGAATCTCATATTTTGGGAAATTATGTTATTCAGTGGATAATAGTTTATTAAGATTGAGACATCTTAAAAAACGCTAGAATCTCATGTTTTGGGAAATTATGTTGATTCAGTGGATAATAGTCTATTAAAATTGAGACATTTTAAAAGACGTTAGAATCTTGTATTTTATAAAATTATATTGATTCAATGGAAAATAGTTCATTAAAATTGAGAATCCAAATGATAAAATCCAATTAACAACAAAATCACACAAAGAAGAAGTGTGGACTCTGCCTTTAGCGATGATGAATCCCAATCCATAGTACAGAGTCCTAATCCCAGTTCAGATCTACTTCAAAGAAGAAGAAAAAAGAATAAAAAACAACGTTAGTCAAAGAAGAGACACAACAACAACATAGTCTCAAAAATACTTCATGGTAACAAGAAAGATTATATTTCAAGTATAAGAGAATAAGAGAAATGATTACCCGATTGAATGAAGGTAAGAAACGGTTCTTAGTATCTTCATCTTCCCATTCAAGATCATTTTTCTGTTCTTCAGGATGCATTACTATCATGAATTTGTCGACTCTTTGAACACTTGTAGCATCTAAGGGAAGCTTTCTAAGCTTTGGACATCGTAGATACTCCATCTTCTTCAGTAATGGAAAGGGAAGAGGACTCCAGTAGATACTTTCCAGCTTAGGTAGCTCTCTCAACGACATGTTTTCAAGTTTCTGAAATGGTGTAATACCTTTAAAATCTGTTGCTTTCTCTTTCTTTACTATTGCTTCTAATCTTTGTGCACAACCAATGGCCAAGGAGACAAGATTTGGAGCAAACAATAGCCAAGTCAGATCCTTAATGTTACCGCAGTCAAATATAATTACTCGGGAGAGGTTGGTGAAGCATGAAACTGTGAAATATTGTAAATTCTCTGTGTTAATCTCCCATACATGACTTCTTTGAAGAGAGAGTTTACAAAGATTCTTCATACTCATCATCAATGATATATCTAATGTAGTTTCTTCAAACTCGTAAATATGAAGAGATTCGATACAGTTTGCCAACCTTTGATTGCTTGATATCATCTGCAACCCCAACTCCGTAGATATTGTTATGGTTAGAAACTGTAGTTGCTCCAAGAGTTGCAACTCCTTCACCGATTCAATATCTTTATGAACGTTAGAAGATTGTAGCTTCAAAAAATTTAGACTTGACAACTTTGATATCCCTATAATAGTCTCTAGTCTCATTGTATCATTCAAATTCAGTTGGGTTAGCTTTTTCAACTTCTGGAAACCAATAGGTAGATGCTCTATACTTGTATTCGACAAATCAAGATAATGCAAGGATGTCAACTCTGATATCTGCTCTGGAAGTAGATAGAAACTTTCATTATCCGAGAGATCCAAAACAACTAGATTTTGCATACACTGGACGAAGTCACTCGAGAGATACTTAAGTTCATTGATTTGGAGGAACAAAGTTGTAAGTTGAGGAAACTTGGAACAACATGTTATCTCTTCAATATGATTACGCATTAGTGACATCCTTCTCACAGCTCCACAGTCCTTGACTATTGGTACTTCACGTAATCCTACTTCTGCTTGCACAACACAAGTCTCTTTCTGTTTCCCAAAATCAGATGCAATCCATAGAGCCATTTCACGAACTACGTCATGCATCACAAAGCGATAGGTATCAATTTCTATCACTAAATTTGCACGAATAAGAGAACCGAGTATCTCATAACCCTTATTCTTCGCTTTTTTTAGAACTTGGTATTCCCCCATGAATCCCTCACATATCCAATAATCTATCAACTTTTCTTTTTCTATCTCATAATCTTCCGGAAATAGAGCACAATATAAGAAACATGATTGGATATGTTCATCCACCAAGCTATCGTAGCTGAACTTCATTATCGGAAGAATCTTATTTTCCATGTCAGAAAACTCTGCAGCGGATCTTGTCAAAACATCAAGTGCATGTTCCCATTCTTGTATTGTAGCTTTAGATGACATTGTCTCACCAATGACACATAACGCTAGTGGAAGGCCTCTACATTTTTCAGCAACCTTTCTTGCAAGCTCGACAATGTTGGGATCTCTTCGTAATGTATTGTCTCCGACCTTTTTCTTAAACAATTCCCATGCTTCATTTTGTTCCAAACACTTCACTTGCATCGGCTCATGATCTCCCATCCGTCCACATACTTCTCGAGAGCGAGTGGTGAAAGCTACTTTGCATCCATTTTCTGTTGTAGGAAATGGAACTCCGATGGCTTCTAAATCCACTTTCTCCCATATATCATCTAGCATCAATACAAATCTCTTCTTCTTTAAAACTTCATGCATCTCTGCGGCCTTATCACTTTCATTTTTGCTCGTCCACCTCTCGCCACAAAGTTGTAACTTTTGTGCAATATCATCTCGAAGCTTTGAAATATCTCTCCCTTGAGACACCACGACCCATATCACAATGTCTAACCTACTTACCATTTTAGTGAACTTATTGTGGATTTTCTTGAAAAGTGTAGTTTTTCCCACACCACCCATACCGTGTAGACCCATGATTCCAACTTCATCTTCCATAAGTCGATTCCATGCTGTTTCTAACATTTTTTCCTGACCAATCGTATACCCAGTAGGCCTCTCTTCCGCGACAGGTCTTGGAGCCGGCCCAGAAACCTCTTCAAACATACCCTCTGATTTGAGTTTCTTAACCTCTACCAACAACAAAGATACACTTTTCCCATATGTGTAGCTCAATCTTCCATTTTTGGAACATTTACCAAAGAAACACAAGTTTTGAAGATGAACATGACTAGCATTAAGAAGATCATCGAACTGTGTATTGATGTTTTCGACACGTGTAAGCCATACCTGTACAGTTTCAAGCGTTTTTCGATCTCCTGCTTCCTTTGCTCTAGCAACCTTGTTCTGCACATCATGTTGAATTGCTTTGAGATTTTCCATTTCCATCCCAAGAGCTCTGAGATTCTTCTTGAGGTTTCGAATATAACCTTTACCACGTAAGCATCTAACGATACCATTCACTGTTCCATCACAAGAAATCTGGAAAGACACACAATTCCCCATCTTGAATTTTCCTCAATGAATGAAGAATGAACAGAGAGGACTATATGCAGTATAAGCAGAAACGAGATTTCTCTTCACTTTTGCTTTTTGATCTCCACCATTGTTGTTGATGACGTTTACTTTTAAGCAAATATGGACAAAGGTTGTTGATTAATCTCCCAGTTTTGATTATTATAATTGCAAGTATGGTTTAAAGAAACAAAGTTCAATGTTTAATCAACCAATTTGTATTATTATTATTATTATCACCTTCGATGCAACTATGTTTAAAAAAACTACTAACGCGTACGTTAACCAATAATCTCCTAGCTTTGTTTAATATTAATCACAGTGGATACTAACTATGTGCTGCTGCTGAAAATGTTTCATATGTGAATAAGATGTAGTCTACTGTTGAATCAGCTGTGTGATTCAAGCTTGTTGGTTTGATTCCGGTTTAGGAATGAACCAAGGGTTAAAAGATGTAGTCTACTAAGACCATAACACAATCTCGTAAGCCTCAAATATCAAGACAATAAGATGTAGTGTCGGATCTGAGGACAAATAGAGTAAGTATTAGGGAAAATCATTTTATATTAAGGAAAAATGTCATAAACAACATGAACTTGCAATTTTTCTCACTTTTAAGTATGAACTTTTAAATAGGCCATTTGAACATTAAAGTTTCGTTAACTTTCCAATTAAATCCTAAAGTTATGTTGACTAAGCCAAATTAGGCACAACGTTAACTTCACTAGCAGAATATTTAAACTGAGTTAAATCTCACCGTTACATGAAACGACAGTCTTTTCCCACAAAAAAATCCCAAAGTTTCAAATTAAGGCCATTTTAATCATGAACTTTGGTTGACTTTCTATTTTAATCACAAACTTTCATTGATTGAGTCAAATTAGACATGATTTATATTAGCGTTGGCAAAGGTAATTCAGCTCGGTTCGGGATATTCAAGTTTTGGTTTTGTTATTAAAAAAAAATTGTCACCCGAGAATAAATTCTATATCAGTTCGAGTTTGGGTTATGATCTTGAAAAACAACATATATAATAGAAGAGAAGGTTTTGATCTTGAAAAAAAAGGAAGAATCACAACCCAGAATCAAAATCTAAAATAAAGTAAAGGGAGAGATTGTGTAAATATGTAAGTCTGAAAAGAATTCAGTTCATAGGATCAGATTTAGAACTCAATATGAATAGAAGAAGAACACATTACTTTGGGCAAATGAATTGACTCTTTTTGTTTTTTCTCTTTATAAAAATAAGGGAATGAGAAAGTGATGAAGCAAACTTGGAGTTCAACTCCTACAAACAAGGGAATGAGAAAGTGATGAAAGTTGGTACCTCAACATGATGAATACCAATTCTTTCTTATTCACCAACACACTGAAAACTGAAACCATAACTTAAATTGAAATTGCTAGAGATAAGAATGCAAACGATACAATCCAATTAACAACAAATCACAGAGATCAAACGAAGAAGAAGAAGAAGAAGAAGAAGAAGAAGAAGAAGAAGAAGAAGAAGAAGAAGNAGAATGCAAACGATACAATCCAATTAACAACAAATCACAGAGATCAAAAGACGAAGAAGTGTGGACTCTGCTTTTTAGCTATGAAGAATCCCAATCTATGGTACATGATCCTAACGCCGATTCGGTTTCCACTTAAAGAAGGAGGAAGATAGAAAAAAGAAACAACGTTAGTGAAAGTTGTGAAACGCTTTAAAATTAAGACACACAACAACATACTTGGCACAATACTTCATGTTGACAAGAAAGAAATATTTCAAGCAGAAGAGAATAAGAGAAATGATTACCCCATTGATTAAAGGTAAGAAACGGTTTTTAGTATCTTCGTCTTCCTATCATGAATTTCTCGATTCTTTGAACACTTTTGGCATCTAAGGAAAGCTTTCTAAGGTTTGGACATCGTAGATAATCCATCTTCTTCAGTAATGGAAAAGGAAGAGGACACCAGTAGATACTCTCCAGCTTAGGTACATTACTCAACGACATGTATTCAAGTTTCTTGAATGGTGTAATACCTGTAAAATCTTTAGCTTTCTCTTTATTTATTATTGCTTCTAGATTTTGTGCACCAGAAATGTACAAGGAGACAAGATTTGGAGCAAACAATAACCAAGTCAGATCCTTAATCTTATTGCAGCCATGTATATCCACGTTGGAGAGGTTGGTGAAGCATGAAGCTCTGGAATCTTGTAATTTCTCTGTATTAATCTCCCATACATGACTCTCATCAACAGTGAGTGTACAAAGATTCTTCATACTCATCAGCAATGATATATCAAATGGAATTTGTACAAATTCTAAAATATATAGACTTCCGATACAGTTTGCCAACCTTTGATCGCTTGATATCATCTGCAACACCAACTCCGAAGATATCTTTATGGTTATAAATTGTAGTTGTTTCAAGAGCTGCAGCTCCTTCACTGATTCAACATCTATATTAACGTTAGAAGACCGTAGCTTCAAAAATTTTAAACTCGACAACTTTGATATCCCCCTAATACTCTGAAGTCTCTCTGTATAATTCAGATCCAAGTGAGTTAGCTTATCCAATTCCTCTAAACCAACAGGCAGTTGCCATATACTTGTATTTGACAAGTCGAGATACTGTAAGGAGGTCAGCTTTGATATCTTCTCTGGAATTTCACTAATGTTTTTATTACTCGCGAGATCCAAAACAACCAGCTTTTGCATAGATTGGATGAATTCACTTGAGAGATTCCTGAGTTTATTTCTTTGGAGGAACAAAGTTGTAAGTTGAGGAAACTCGGAACCGTATGTTATCTCTGTGATATTGTTACGCATTAGTGACATCCTTCTCACAGCTCCACAATCCTTGACTATTGGTACTTCATGTAATCCTACTCTTGCGTGCACAACAAAAGTCTCTTTCTGATTCCCAAAATCAGATGCAATCCATATAGCCATTTCACGAACCACATCATGCATCACAACGACCTTCCTATCATCATCATCATCAGTCAATAAATTTGCACGGATAAGGGTGCCTAGTACCTCATAACCCTTATTCTTCACTCTTTTTAGAACTTGGTAGTCCCCCATGAATCCCTCACATATCCAATAATCTATCAACTTTTCTTTTTCTATCTCATAATCTTCCGGAAACAGAGCACAATATAAGAAACACAATTGGATATTTTCATCCACCAAACTATCGTAGCTGAACTTCAGGATTGGAAGAATCTTATCTTTCATGTCTTTAAACTCTGCAACAGAACTTGTCAAAACATCAAGTGCATGTTTCCATTCATGTACTTCAGTTCTAGATGACATTGTCTCACCAATGACACTAAGCGCTAGTGGCAGACCTTGACATTTTTCAGCAACCTTTCTTGCAAGCTCGACTAATAGAGGATCTCTACTTAAAGTATTGTGTCCCACCTTTTTTTGAAACAATTTCCATGCTTCATCTTTTTCCAAACATTTGACTTGCATCGGTTCATGATCCTCCATCCGTCCACATACTTCTCTAGAGCGAGTGGTAAAAACAACTTTGCATTTATTTTCTATGGTAGGAGATGGGACTCCGATGGCTTCTAAATCCACTTTCTCCCATATATCATCTAGCATCAATACAAATCTCTTCTTCTTTAAAACTTCATGCATCTCCGCGGCCTTATCACTTACAGTTTTTCTCGTCCACCTCTCTCCACAAAGTTGTAGCTTTTGCGCAATATCATCTTGAAGCTTTGAAATCCCTCTACCTTGAGACACCACAACCCAGATCACAATATCAAACCTACTTACCATTTCACTGAACTTATTGTGGATATTCTTGAAAAGTGTAGTTTTCCCTACACCACCCATACCGTGTAGACCCATGGTTCCAACTTCATCTTTCATAAGTCTATTCCATGCTGTTTCTAACATTGTTTCCTGACCAATTGTATCCCCAATAGGCCTCTCTTCCATGATAGATCTTGGAGCCGGCCCAGAAACCACTTCAAAGTTACCCTCCGATTTGAGTTTCTTAACATCTTCCAACAACAAATATACTTTTTTCCCATATCTGTAGCTAGAATATCCATTTACTGAACATTTATCAAAGAGACACAACTTTTGAAGTTGGATAGGACTAACACTATGGAGATCATTGAACCGAGTATCAATGTTCTCTATACGTGTAAGCCATACCTGTACCGTTTCAAGTGTTTGTCGATCTCCTGCCTCCTTTTCTCTAGCAACCTTGTTCTCCACCTGATGTTGAATTGCTTTGAGATTTTCCATTTCCATCTCCAGAGCTCTGAGATTCTTCTTCAGGTTTCGAATATAACCTTTACCACGTAAGCATCTAACGATACCATTCACCGTTCCATCACAAGCAAAATTGAGAGCCACACAATTCCCCATCTTGAATTTTCCTCAATGAACGATGAATGAACAAAGAGCACTATGCAGTTAAGTTGAAGCTGAAGAAAGTAAAGAATTTTACAAATGACGAATGAAGTGAGGATTTAGTTAGGTTTCTCTTCACTTTTGCGTTTTGATTTGTTCCAGAGGAGGTTGACTATGCAACTATATACAAAGGTCGTTGAGTAATCTCCAAGTTTTTATTACTATTATAATCGCAAATATGTTTTAAATAAACAAAGCTCAATGTTTAATAACCCACTTTGTATTATTATTAAAAAACTACGAACGTGTCAACCACTAATCTCCTAGCTTTGATTACTCTAAATCTAATCACATTGGATTTTAACTACTTTTTCTTTAAAAAAAAAGGTCAACGATGATTAATCCCCCGATTTTGAATTACTAGTAGAGTATGTTGTTGACACACTACGCACCATCTCAAGGACCGATCCAAATCTAATTCGGCTCATCTACAACTACCTTGAACGAAGAGCTATTCGGTTTACAGAATTTGGGCTGAGAACGAGAGAAGGCTCATTTGTTGATGATGACTTATCATAAGTCGGATCAAAAAGCAGAAGATTAAACTGGACGTTGATCCCTATAAATAGGGAACAATGCTTTACACTGGAGAGGAGTAAAAAACACGAGAGAGTTCACTAGAGAGAGAGATTTTAAATATTTTAGAGCGTTTTATCTTAAGAGGCCCGCATTCGACCTCGCTTGTATTCGATCTCGCGACTCGAACTCAACAAACGTGTTGAACATAGCTCGCTACCATATTAATACTAATAAAACGCCGACGAACTCAACTTTCTTTTGGGGGAACCCTCTGTCTTCTTTACTTTCTGATTTACATTACGCGTATTTACTTTCTTGTACTTTACTTTCCTACACCTAGCTTATATTTCCACACTTTACATTTCAGCACCCGCGACCACTGTCGCTTAAATTTACGCTTTCCGCAGTCTATTTCTTGCTATTTACATTTCAATCCTGTTTATTTTCAGTATTTACTTTAAGCTCTAATTTATGCTTATTGTTCATATTAACTCTAACATTTTTCTGTGATTGTATTTGATTTAACCCTTGAAATACTCTCTATATTACTTGTGCTAATTCCTGGTTTAACATAGTACGTTTTTAAATTTTATATTTCTTTATATTATTCTAGTTAGATGTTTATTTAATATATTTGATCTATTATCTTATATCATCCTTTTATTACTTTTAGTATTTTATTGAAATTAGAAAGCAAATCTCAAAAGTCTCACTTTTTATATACTATTATTCACTAAATAGACATAATTTTAGAAAATGCAAACTTTTAGTGTTTACATAATATTTCAATTTTTGTGGACAATTATTCACCAAATGAACAAAATTTTCCAAAATACAAAGATCTTGCATTTTACAAAATATCTTAGATTTTGTGAACTATCATTCACCAAATCATCATAATATCACAAATACATCTAGTATTTTACAAGACTCTTATTTTGTGGACTATTATCAACCAAATCATCATAATTTTTTAAAAATAATAAATTCCAACATTTTAAAAAATCTCCCACTTTTATGGACTATTATCTAGTATATCGACCTGAGTTTTCAAGATATAAAATTTTATTGTTTTACAAATCTCTCACTTTTTGTTGATTATCAATTACCAAACCAGCGTAATTTCAAAAACTGCAAAATTTTAGCGTTTTACAAATTCTCTCAATTTTATGGACAATTATCTATCTAATGAGTATGATTTCCCAAACTATTATCCA
The DNA here is from genome assembly GCA_900406285.1 of Biscutella auriculata. Lineage (NCBI taxonomy): Eukaryota > Viridiplantae > Streptophyta > Magnoliopsida > Brassicales > Brassicaceae > Biscutella > Biscutella auriculata. Next base: position 11,654 of record OVAO01001628.1, read on the forward strand.
AAAACATCATAATTTCCCAAAATTCAAAATTTCAACATTTTAGAAAATCTAACTTTTTATGGACAATGATCCATCAAATCAACATTATTTCCCGAAACACAAAATGGTAGTGTTTTACAAAAACCTATTATCTACCAAATTAAAATAATTTCCCAAAAAAAAAATCTACCATTTTACAAAATCATTTACTTTTGTGAACTTTTTATAAAAAAAAAATTAAAAAAATTCTACCATTTTAAAATCTCTCATTCCCAAGATACAAATTCCACCATTTTACAAAATATATATATATATATATGGACTATTATTCACTAAATCATCATGATTTTCCAAAATTCAAAATTATAGCGTTTCAAAAATTCCCTTAATTTTTATGGACAAAATTGGTATAATTTCAAAAATTACATAATTCTAATGTTTACAAAATTCCTCAATTTTTGTGGCATAGTAACCACTGAACCATCATATTTTCTCAAAATTCATTATTCTAGCATTTTACAAAACTTCTCACTTTTTATGGAGCACTATACACTAAAGCGGCATAATTTCCCTAAGTAAAAAATTCTAGCATTTTTCAAAATTTATCAAACTTTTGAAATATTATCCACCAAATTAGAATAACTCCTTGAAGTATAAAATTTTAGCATTTTAAAAATCTCTTAGTGTTTGTGGATTATTATCCACTAAATCAACATAATTTTCAAAAATACAAAAGTATACCGTTTTACAAAATTTCTTAGTCTTTTTGGACTATTATCCACTAATGAACATATTACCCAACATTCTAGAGTTTAATTAAATCTTAAGTTTTTATGGACTATTATCCATTAAATTAGCATAATTTCCTAAAATACAAAATAGACCAGAAATACCTTGCTTATTTCTTCTGACTCTTTTTCAAATTCGATAAATGTTGGTAGTTTTTACAAAATCTTTGAGTTTTTGTGGAGTATTATGCACTAAATGAGCATAATTTCCCAAAATAAAAAATTTTAGCATTTTCCAAAATTTTTGAGTTTTTGTGGACTATCCAAAATATAAAATTATAGCGATTTACAAACTTCTCAGTTTTTGTGGACTATTATCAACCAAATCAACATAATTTCTAAAAATACAAATTCTACTGTTTTACAATATCTCTTAGTTTTTGTAACTATTTACCAAATGAGCATAGGTTCTCAAAATAAAACTCTAAAATTTTAAAAAATCTATAAGTTTATGTGATATATTATGCACCAAATCAACATAATTTTCGAAATTCAGTATTCACTAATGTTTCTATAAAATATTTCAATTTTTATGGATTGTTATCCATCAAATCAGTATAAATTTCTAAAATACATAATTCTAGTTAAAAACGTAGTGACACTAAACACAAGTTTTATTAATGGGACCGTTGAAACTCTTGATTGTTTTTCATAATATTTGGTCTCCAACAAGTGACGTTAGTCTAGTGGTAAAACATTTGGCATAACTTGTTACCAGGTTGAGGTTTCGAGTCCCCATGAAGTATTTATTCCCTCTCATTTATCGAGAGTTTGGCTAATGGGCTTGTCCTTTGTTGCTCATACTAGTTGACCAAAAAAAAAATACTTGGTCTCCCCATATAAACTAGGATTGTTTGTGATGACTCATCAATTAACTCATGAAGGTTCTTTTTACATTATGTTTTGAGTTGGATCAAGAAGAAATTAACATCTCTTAACTATTAACAAAAACCAAAAAAAGATGGAGAAATGAAAGTATTTCTCATTGAGTGAGAGGAACACATTCAAGCTGAATCTCAAGAACACCTCTTTCAACTTTTTGAAGCCTAAGTGAAATATCTTGTTTCACTTTCCCTTCTTCATGTGAGATTATGCCATCTTTCACCAATGTGTTCTCTTTGCTTGCCATCCAACTTCCTAACTGCATAGGTTCTCTTATGCTTGATGTCTCGTAAGCTTTTGCTGCACTCACCAATGGTTGTATGTCTATCTCTGCCTCTCCCATGAAATCATCTGTTGAGAATGTATCCTTGTCGTACACCAGCTGAAAATTACATGTTAAGAGTTGTAGTAGTTATACAACAATCAGTTATGGGTTTGGTCTTTGGTTAATGAGCTAAGGACATATTTGTTTCGGCCTCAAGATGAATCATCTGGATGCAAACGCATTAGATGTTATTCGTTTTACTATTTTTTATTTGCATCCAGATGTTGCATTTAGATGCTAAGATGCTACACTCAAAATATTTGAAATGTAAAAACGTGAAATCGTATTTTTTCTGACAAAACATGAAATTGCGTTTTTCTCCCATAAAATGTTGAATCGCGTTTTCTTGAAAAATACATAATTTTCTAGAAAATGCAAAATCACGTTTTTCCTGGAAAATGTGAAATCATGTTTTCCCAAAATAAACATAATCATGTTTTCTCAAAAATACATAATCACGTTTTCCCAAAAAAAAATCATGAAATTTTTTCCTTCCATAACGAAGCGGAATCACGCTTCTTTCAAACAACAGAAAATTTATTTAAAAATAAGCATAAACTAAATATATTTTTTTTAATGTAGAATTAAAATATTAGGATCTGAATGTTGTTAAAAATGCAAAAACGAACAAACTTGTATTTAGATGCAAATACAAAACGAACACGGCCTAAATATAAAGCTCTCTGTTTTCAGTTTTAAGAGAAATAAAAAAATTCACTTCACTTACTACTTTGAGAGGAGGCATTTGCTCGGGTATTGAAAGCATCAACGTCTCATTCCACACTGGATTCAAGTTGTTCTTTATCACTCTTGTTTTCACCGACTTCAACAACATGAAAATCTGATTTAGTCTCAAGAGATTATAGTTTTAAATCATAGAGAGATTTTTGCAGAAAGCTCACTTGTTGGCCAAGAGCAAGGATTACATAAGGGTCACTAGTCATCACA
>OVAO01001629.1:0-14574 GCA_900406285.1 Biscutella auriculata
TAAAATATCTCTAATTGACTAACTAAAATATTAAATAAAAGTATTCAATTACATAATACTGAAAAAAAAAAAAACAGAAAATGTGCTGTGAGAAAAGAAAAAAAACAGAAATCGGCAGAAAAAAAAAGAACAGAAAATGTGCTATGAAAAAAAGAAAAAACAAATAAAGAAAAAAAAGATAAAAAAGAAAAACAGAAAACGGTTGNGAAAAAAAAGCTAAATAATGACGCACGCGCGCGTCAATCGCGATCCTCTACACGCTTTTGGAGTTCTGGAAGGAGTGACCTTCATCTCAAGGACCTGGGTCCCACAAGTATATTAATTTTTTAATGCCAAGGACTCCTCATTTGTTAGCGATAATGATGGTCTAAGTCTTTCAAGTGAACAAAAACATTTTTACAAAAATCAAGGATAATGCTTCGTGTACCGAATACGATTCGTGTTTTACCACTCATGTCCCGATCTCCCATACGTCTTTCTCCACTCTATAAGTTTACGATACTCGCTATCTAAGTCTTGGATAACTATTTCATTTAAATTTGGTTTTTATTTGGGCTATAGTATTTTTTTATAAATAGTTATACTTTTCTATATTTAATATTAATTAAATATTATATTTTCGAATATTTTAATTGGATTGTGATGTATTATGTGGAAATATTTTAAATTTGTAATTAGTATTTTTGTATAAAATGGATATTAAGATATATATATATTCAAGAAAAAATTATAGAAAGCTTGGTAACTTGATAAAAAAATAAAAAAGTAAATATTTTTTTAATTAGTACTTAAAAAATATAGGTAACTGTTAGATAGAATTAATTATTTTCTTTAAATATTTCTATCGTAATAGTATTTTTTTTTAAAATTAGAGAAAAATATTGTATTTATTACTTGTGTTTTTAATTATATTTTTGTATATTTATATATATTTAGTTAATTTTTAATTATACATAAAGTTTTTTTTGTCAATCGTATTAATATATTAATTAAGGAATCAAACGATACAAAATTAGTCCCACAAAAGGAAGAGAGTGATCCACTAAGGAGTAAAAACAACCTACCGAGAGATAGAGATTTCTCCACACGGGATTAAGAAATTCCCATAAGGGAATAAAACGAATCCCAAACTTGAAGATTCGGCGATTCGAATTTACCATGACAGAGCAAGATATCTCACACGTCATTCCAACTATTCAGATCAAATCGAAATAAGAATAGACGGTGAGATAAGCTTCCAAGAAGAATACTCATAATTAATATAACTAATACAATTGCTACATCTAATAAAGGTACAAAAACTATAAGAGCACGTACATCGCCGTTTTTAACGGGTTTCTTGGGCTGAGTTTTAAACATTTAAAATCCAAAAAGAAAAGAAAAAATGGACTAAAAGCTAGAAACGTATCTCGGTGAAGAGATTTTAAAAACGGTTTAGAAGCGAATACGTGGCGGAAATATATTGGTTGAGCGAAAAACAAGGAGAAAAAAACGAAAGCGTTGTTATTGTTAGTCTACTTTGATTAGTATAAGTATTCGATAGATCATTGAAAATTTATTATTGAATTAGAAAATTCAGAGCCTATATATTATTCTCTTCCGCAAAGAGGATTCTAAAGGTAGTATTAATTAATGTCTTCTTATTTCACAATCACAGCATACAACAAAAAATTCAAAAGTATTTTTAAATTTGATAACTTAGCAATATGTTTTGAATTTTGTCATGCAGAGGGCCTTTAGTCTGGTGGCTTACGTCCACCCAGGCCGTCCCTCAGCACCGGAGTTCGACTCCAGCTTCCAGCGTATTTCTGCATCAAAGCGTACGCACCTCCTTTCGGCTCCAGCAACGCGGCATAGGTTAAAGTTAGGTTTAATAAATGTTCCTATGCGTTGTAACAAGGAGATTGGGTCCTCCTTTGTGGCCCAAAACAATCCTTTGATTAATAGAACGAGTCGTTCGGTTGAAAAAAAAAAAAAAAATATATTTAAATTTTGTAACATTACAATTCCATAATTGTTTATGGAACGATTATTTTAGTGATGAACCGACATATCCGACAAATATGTTCGGACGCCGATTTAGAATGAACAAGAGCTTGTCCATGAATTAGTTTATCGTCTCTCGAACGCAGTTTCTTATTTTCAACAAAGAAGAGATGCTACGGGAATATTAGGTCTATCCGGATTACAAAAATGTACAGCGGCTATTCATATTTTGTCGAACATGAACAACTTAAAGTCGATTTGGTCGAACATCTATGGAATAATTTCGGAACTAATTAATATGTTTAAATATGTTTTCATTTATTTTAATGTAATATTGGTAATGTGTTTTTATTAGTATTGATTAATTTTTTTTAAAAATAATAAAATATTATTAAGAGTTCTTAATTAAGATACACCAATGTAAGGGAAAAATAAATAAATTTGGTGAGAGTTTTTAATTGTTTGAGAGTTGTATAAATATTAATATAATATTGAATGGGGTTCTTAACTTAGATATGCCATTGCATATGGTCTAACTAATATTACAATATTTTTGCCATAATTAAAACTAAATATCTGAAAACAAAACCATAAGTCCAAACACTAGTCCAAAACCCTCCAAAAACATCCATCAAATTGCCACTAATCGAAACCATAACAAGGTTCCTGCCACGTGACAATAAGAAGAGGTTAGCCTCTCCAGAAACGTGTCGACATCCAAGACTTCCAGATTTCCACCACGTGTTACCTAGCTGGAGGATGCATGAAGTTGCCCACGTGTCTCGATGAAACTCGATGATGAGACATGACCAGTCATCAGCGACAAAGACGCACATTGGATGGTCCTTAATCTTTAGTTTTACCGGCACTCTTACGGATTCGAAAGAGAAACCACCACACAACTGAGCGAAGCACCATCTGATGGATCAGATCACAAAATATTGACTCGTGTATATGATCGAACATCGAGATGAAAGATGACGAGTTGTCTCCGAGCAAAACGAAGGTAGTAGATCCAACAACTCTCCAACTGAAAATGGCAAAACCCATTGAACGCAGATGGTCGAGCTTGGAAACGACTAGCTACACCGATCCAACAAAACTTCCGCTTTTATGTGATATAGATCTAAGAAATTAATTTATTAAACAGAGCACAACACTGACAAGGGGAAGCCGGTCACTAGCCACAAAAGAAGTGAGAAGAAACTTAAATTATATCCATAGAGAAAAAATAGGAGAAATTTTTATATTCAAGAGAGAGAGTACAAAATCATGGTCGATACTTAAGTTTGAGATTATCTAAGATATAATTCATTATACATAAAAGTTTTTTAAGGTATCCAAAAAAATTACGTAGAAATATTTGGTAACTATATTTATATGAAAATAAAGATTTTGAAAATAGTATTTCAAATTATATAGGTATCAAACAATTGTTAGAGTTAACTATTTTTCAAAAGATAAAGTTATTATACTTTTTTACTGAGTTATTGTACTTAATTACATTTCATCGAACAAGAAAACAAATTTAATAATATAGAAATAATTCTTCTTTATTATACAACAAATCGACTCAACTTCTTCAAACTCTATAAAGTTTTAAGTTTAAATAAAATCTCTTAAAAAATCTATATTGATTGTTATCCACCAAATCAATAAATTTTCTTAAAATATAAAATTCTACCATTATATAAAATCTCTCACTTTTCCCATTATATATTATCCATCAAATAATTAAAAGTTATTAAGATACAAATTTCTAACATTTTATAAACTAATAATTTGTATAGAGTACATTATCCAAGAAATCAACATAACTTCTCAAAATACAAAATTCTAGTGTTTGACAAAATCTCTCAATTTTTGTTGTACTATTATCCATAAGATCATCATAATTTCTTATAAATTAAAATTTTATCGTTTTTAAAATATCTTAATTTTTGTTGACTATTATCCTCTAAATCAACAAAAATTCTTGAAGTAAAAATCTATAGTGATTTATAAATCTCTGAATTATATGGCCTATTATCCAAAATGACAAAAAATCCCAAAATATAAAATTATAACATTTTATTATATCTTTTTGACAAAAAAGTTTATTATATCTCTTACTTTTTGTGAACTATCTTCCATCAAATGCACAAAATTTCTTAAAATACATAGTTATAACATTTTATAAAATATTTTTGTTTGGAATATATCGACCAAATCAAAAAAAAAAATCAAAATACAAATATCTAATATTTTAGAAAATCTCATAATTTTATAGACTATTTTCAACCATATCAATACTGTTTTACATATCTCCCAATTTTCATGGACTATTATCTACCAAACCACGGTAAATTCTTAAAATTTTGTTAAACTCTAGCTATTTATAAATCCTTTTTTATTTTTGTGAATTATTATCTACATACACCGTAATTCTCCCCAAAATAAAATTCTTGTGGTTTATAAAATTCATTAATTTTTGTTGACTATTATATACCGAAACTAGTTTTTCATAAAATCTCTTAAATTTTGTTGACCATTAGCAAATCAACAAATTTCTCAAAATATAAATTTCTAGTATTTTATTAAATATTTTAATTTTTATAGATTATTATTCGCAAATTAGCAAAATTTTGCAAAATATAAAATTCTAACATTTTATAAAGTCTCTTAATTTTCATTGACTAGTATCAACCAAATCAAAAAAAAAATCCCAAAATAAAAATTACAGCGTTTTACAAAATCTCTCAAATTTTATGGATTATTATCCACCAAAACATCCTTCACAAAATATTTTTTAAGAGTTTCATAAAATCTCTCACTTTGTAGACTATTATCCATCAAATTAACATAATTTTTTGAAATAATGTATTTTAGTGTTTTACATAGTCGCTTAATTGTCATGGACTATTCTCCACCAAACAAATGTAGTTTCTTTAATTTTTGTAAAATTATAGTTATTAACAAAATCTATTTATTTTTTTGGAACACGAGCTACAATCACCCAAAAAGTATCATATCACATTTTTTCTACATAGCCTTTTTATGACGCTACATAAAATGAAAGTTACATTACTATTACCCCACATACACAAATTTCACGTTTCGAAATTAGATAACTGAGAAATTTCTAAACCAGTTCTCAAACCAATTTGCAAACCACCATTCCAACCAATTTACAAACCGAATTACAAAAATTCACCGAGAAAATTCAAACCATCCATCCATTCTCACCAAAGACATAGAAACTCAATTCACGGAACCCAGAAACTCAAATTCCAAACACTTTGTTTCGATTATATTTCAATATCAATTTCGCTTTCACTCCATGACTCATCCCACTGAACATTTTATTAATCTCTTCTCTCATGCTTGAAACATCTCAGAGAGAAAAACAGTTCACCATCTACTTCTTGACATAAATTTTTTGCTTCAAGTATTTTATCGATATTTCTCTGCATGATACACTTATGCTTTTTTTATTGTTTCCAATGTGAGGTAAATTTCTCATCAAATCTGGTTTGATATCTTTCTAAGATGAATAATCTGTTCGAGGAATTTATATTCCTTTTATTAATTGTTTTTTAGAATCTTTCTCTACCGAACTAGTATAGTTGAAACTAAATCAGAAGAAAAAATAGGAGAGTTTCCAGGTCGGACATTTATTGTACTTGTAACCATGTCAAACTTCTCCATGTTTGCAAAATCATCTGTTAATTCCTTCTCTGCAGCTTTAGGGGTTATAACCAAACTCAAGCTCATTTGCTTCTGGTTTTTGAGTTTCTCCAACACATAATCAAAAGCTTAATAACAGGAACATGAGAAGTATTCCCCAGTTTATAGAATTTTCATCGGTAATCTGTGACTCCTTCACATGCTTTCTTCGTCGATGTGCATAATCGGTGAAATCTTCTTTGTCGAATTGCAATTCTTTCTTTGTCAGTTAAATCTTCATCGCATGAATTAATGTGCGATTTCTTCTTCTTCGCCGCTCCGAGAAGAGTTATGGGATTAGAGATTTGGTTTAACTAATCTGTTAAATCTAATTTCTTGGTTTAGTCTAATTTAAACGTGATTATTATTCGGAATCCATTTTGTAAACACACATTTTACTGTTTATGTGTAAAACCATATTTGTGTTCGAGTCTGTGTGGAAATAGCAATGTACATTTTTTATGTAGCGTTATAAAGAAGCTCCAAGTTTGAGTAGAAAAAATGTGACATGATATTTGTCGCCAGTGGTTTATTTGTGTTTGGACCGAACTAATATATTAGCAATTTGCATCCCTAAGTACTCATCCAACTCGCAAAATTACATTCCCCTTGAAAGATCCATCATAGTTGCATTTAACCAAATTTGGTAATGGTCGTTGCCAATTAGAAATATTATGGATTCCTCCTGCATTCTGGCTTGAATTATCTTCACTTGGGTTAATGGCTAGATTCCATTCTGATCAGGGCCGGCTCCGAAATTCATAAAAAAAATTTGGGGCGCAAACAAAAAAATAAAAATTGGGCCTATTTATGTGTAAAAAATTAAACTTTTAATGAAAAAGGCTGAAAATTACACTTTTCTAAAATGGGCCACAAGCGATTGCCTGCCCCGCCTGCTCTCAGGGTCGGCCCTGATTCTGATGCATCATTTTCTATTGATGCAAAACTTTCAGCCAAGGTAGATCTCGCTGTTAGAAAAATAAATATTACGTGCTTTCCAAATGCGCCATAAGATCCATAATGGAAGTTGATTTAAATGCCGTGTTGCGTCCAATATCTTTGTAGCATGTATAATTATCGTTATCTCTTCTTATATGGATTATTATCCACCAAATTATAATAAGTTCTTATAATATAAAATTTTAGTATTTTATAAAATCTCTTAGTTTTTATGAACTATTATTAATCAATTCAGCAAGAATATTCAAAATACAAAATTATAACATTTTACAAAATCTCTCAATATTTGTGGACTATTCTCCATTAAATCAATAAATTCCAAAATACAAAATGAAGCATTTATAAAATCTTTTAATTTTATGGACAATTACCCACCAAATAAACATAATTAAAATATAAATACATAGCGCTTTACAAAATATTCACATTTTTGTAGACTATTATCAATCAAAATCAACATAATTTCCCAAAATAATTTTTTTTTATCAAGTTTACAAAATCTCACGATTTTGATCGATTATCCACTAAATCAACATGATTTCCCAAAATAAACTTTTTAGTATTTTATAAAATCTCTCAATTACAAAAAGATCAACCAAATGAGGGTAATTTCTTAACATATTGTAACACTCTTAGTTGTTAAAAATTGAGACGTCTATTAATTCTTTAGCTAAATAATCCCTTGTTATTAAACAGAGTATAATTTAAAATACTAATACCTCTTCAAAATATATGGCATATGTAATAATAAAATTAACAGAATAATTCATAGTTTAAAGGGTTAGAAAACAATGTTAACCTAATCTTAATCTTTAAACCTACAGGAATTGAACATTCCACACTATAAGAAAATAACGGTTTTACAACTACAATTTGAGACTATATGTGTGGTTATAGAATTATGTGACTTCATTGCGACTAAAGTAGGATTAATTTTCACTCTAAACCCGTAGTCGAAAAATGGTTTTAAATGTGCGACTATGTGTGTGGAGTCGCAAATGTGCGACTAAATTTGAAATTGTATGTGCAGAGTCCCAAAATTTGCGACTAATGTGTGACTAATTACTATAGTCACAATGTTGCAGTCACACTTTTCATGTAGTCGCACATTAGTCATACAAATGTGAGACTAATATGTGACTACTGTCAAAAGTTGCAATGTAATCGCAAAGTAGTAGCCAAAATATGGTTACAACACATAAAATCACGAATGTGGTAGGTGTAGCTAAAATTTTCCACTCCTTTCAGAGTCGCAAACGTAGTCGCATTATTTGCCTATATAATTGCACATGAACTTGATGTTTTACAAAGAAAAAAAAACACAATGAGTGATTACAAAAGAATTTATGGCAAATCTTTATAATTATTAGAATTTGAGAGAGTACATGTATCGAAGAATTGATGAGCAAACAAATAACATTTTCGCCGAGCTTGTTGTCGGAGTAGAAGAATTCATGAATATGGCAAGTAATTAGCCAATTGTGCAAAGTAGCAGGGGGTAAGTTTTAATGTCCATATACTAGTTGCAAGAACGATAAATTTCTTATGGGACGTAAAATTTGGACGCTTTTGTAAAGTAGAGGGTTTATGCCAAATTATTACGTTTGGTATATACATGGAGAGGAATTGAATGTTGATTCAGGAACAAGTTAAATGTCAGTATCAATCAACCAAGTCGTAATGATCAAGAAGAGGTGGGTAATAATATGGGTGATAGATATGTGGGGATGATTCATGTTGAATTTAATGAAACTTTGGTCCTTGATAACCAAAATCATATTAATGATCACAGTTATCAAGACCCAGAAGAACTAAACGAGGAGACAATGAATTTTTGCAACATGTTGGAAGCATACAATATCCATTGTATGATGATTGTCATGTATGAGACTCGTAATTATTTTTAGCGGCTCGGTACATGAATCTCAAGGTAGATTTTGATATGGGCCGAAGCACCCAAGAACAAGTCTTGATGTTTTCCTACGACCTCTTATCGATGAGTTAAATGAGCTTTGGTCTACTGGAGTTGAGGCATACGATATATCAACCATACGTAATTTTAACTTAAAAGCAGTATTGATGTGGACGAGCAGTGACTTTCCAGCGTATAGCATGCTCTCATGATGGACGACACATGGTAGATTATCATGTCCAATATGCATGGAAGATACATAATAGGGGTGGACATTTTGGTTTTATTTCGGGTACGGATTGGGTTCAATTTGGTTCGATTTGTTTGGGTGTAAAGAATTTATAACCAAACTCAACTAAAGTAAAATCGGTTTGGTTTGGTTTCGGTTTTGAGTAGTTCGAATTGATTTCAGTTTGGTTTGGTTTGAGTTTAGTTTGATTTGAATTTACTTTAGTTTGGATTTTATTCTGTTTGAATTTAGTTTGTTTATTTTAACAAACATAAACAAAATATCTGTATATTTATAAAATGTAATCACTTAGAAACACTCATATAAACTTTTGACAGTAAGAAATCTACTATGTTCACTTTAAACCATTTTCGTTTGTAATCAAAATAAAAGCAATTGATAAGCGTAGTTTGTCCTCGACCAAACTAAATCAATTAAGCGATATTTGCAATTAAAACTTTTGTAAAATATTTCTTAAATATGAGTAGAGTCCTAAGATATTAAGTATATGATTAGCCAATTAAAGATAATTAAAATAACAGAACCGTATATAGAATTAATAGGATTATTAAAATATGTTTATAACTAAACCAAACCGATCGAATTGGGGAAAATCATAACCAATCGGGTTGTTTATGTATTATGGTTTGGTTCGGATAGGTTATTGTTTGGTTATGTTGGTTCGGTTAAAATGCCCACCCTATTACAAAGGTCTTTCAACTATCAAATGGAAGGAAGACGTGTTAGTTTGACTTTCACCGGAGATATCTTCCTCTAAGACATCCATTACGGAAAAATAAAAATAAAAATCCTAAAAGGGAAACATGTTTGGTATGATTATCCACCTGAAACTCTCAGTGGTGCACAAGTTTTGTACGAGCGAAAAAGATGAGTCAATCCTCCGAAAACATTTGTATGTGGCGGCGGGAATGAACACGAGGTAAAGAAGCTAGGATCTGGTAAGTGGCATAATTGGCACAAAGAAAACATATTTTGGGAGTTGTCATACTGAACAGACTTATATCTACGACATAATCTCGATGTCATGCATATAGAGAAGAATATATTTGAAAACATTTTGCATACCGTAATGAATGAAGAAAACAAATCAAAAGACACAAAGAATTCAAGATTGGATTTAGAACGGTTCTGTTCACGCAAAGAGTTGCATCTCAATGGTCTTGAGAAAACTCATGTTCTTATATCTCGATTGACCCCATTAGTCAATGAACGCTTATTGGAATGTGTAAAAAATAAAGTCAAATTCCCAGACAGATATGCGTTAAACTTAGCTAGTTGTGTCGATATCAAGGTAGGAAAGTTTTCAGGTATGAAGAGACATGATTTTTATGTGCTTGTGGAGCGGTTGCTTCTGATCATTTTTGTGGAATTTTTACCGAGGAATGTACATCTTGCTCTGTCTCGTACATACTTGTAATACAATTCAAGTTTTCAGTAATAAGTACAATTTACTTTTGATGTATAAAATAATTATAGTGATCCATTAATGTATTATTTCACTATAAGTAGGCATTGGAACAAACTCGGGTGTAAATTATGAAGGAAAGCATAATCCTTATTTTATGTAATTTGGATAAGATATTTCCTCCTGGTTTTTTAATGTCATGTAACATCTACTTATACATATGTCGTACGAAGCCCAACTTGGTGGTCTTGTGCAATATAGGGGGATGTATCCATTTGAGAGGTTTATTTAAGAAATAGAAGAGCAAGGCGAAAAACAAAAGATATGTTATTGATCAATTGTGGAATCCTATATGACTGGAAAATTTTCATATTTCTCTGACCACTACTTTGCCGCACATGTACAAACAAAAATAAGGTAATTTTGAAATTATAATTACCCATATAACAACATGAATCAAATTTATTTATACAATATTATGCTATGTAAATATATATAGGTCAACTAGATTTGACGAAGGTGAAACCCATGTTTATCTTGTTGGTGGCATACCAAATATATTCACCCACGTGTGTAGTACAAGTGGAAAGATGTAAAGAGATATGGTTATCTGAAAGAGACTATCAATGTGCACATGCATATGTTTTGCGGAATTGTGAATATTTTCTGCTACTTGAGAGGTATTTGGTACTATTGTGACTAATTTATTTTAAATATTGTATATGATATATATATATATATATATATTAATGTGTCTCTATTTATATCTAGCATATTCGAAGCTCAGATTCGTTTTTCATATCCAACACTCTGTGATGATGAAGTTTCTTCGTTGAAAGACGAACACTTACCTATATGGGTTAGAGAATATGTAAGTATACATTTCTACTAGTATATTTGTATGCTAGTATATTATATCATACTGATATATGTATTATAAATATGTGAATAATACATGTGCTCAAGAAATGAGACTGATGAGGCGTTGCCTATTTTGGTTCCAGAGTTAGTTGAAGGCTCATTGACAAAAACAATGACTTGTGTCATATATTATACAAGAAATTTTTTGTTCCATACTCGAAATCACGTACATCGAAGAAAAGCATATAACTTCAGAATATGTGTGATAGGGGAAAATTGTTCAAATACATCTGATGAACCTGGTTTTTATTGACACATAACTGATACAATATAGTTAGAGTACGCATAATTGGTCCACTTGAAAATCAAACTTTTTAAATGTGAGTGGTATGACCCTAGAATTGATAAAGACACGAGAAGGAGTATCAGTGGTATTATAGACTTTTTTGTATCGGGAAAATATTACAAATATGAACATTTTCTTTTTGGTAATATATTAATTAATTATTATTAACTAGTAATTATTATTAACTAGTATTATATTTTAAATTCAAGATGTTATTAATTAATGAATTGAGTTTTAAATGCAGTTTCACAAGACTATCAAGTTTGTTATATATCATATCCTTGTACTAAACAACCGAAACAATCATGACTCAATGTTCTAAAAGTCAATCCGCGGGGAAATATTTGGGAACATATAAAGATTTAGAACCTAATTTGTTGCAACAGGAAAACGATATCAATCTTGAAATCAATACAATTGAAAAGATTGTAGTGGATCATTTAGTAGATGAATCAGGAGCAAGAGAAGATATTGACTTCAACATTGGAGATGAGGAAGAAAATGATGAGTCTCTTTGTAATATATCAACTTTAATGATGATGATGAGGACAATGATGATCAATAAATATTATGTTGTAATATAAACGTAACCACTTCATGTATGGAATAATCGTTTAGAAAAGATCGTGATCACTTTATACAAAATGTTAGTGGGTTTTTAGACCTTTTGTCTTCTTCATGGATTTCGAGGAAACGTTAATGGTAAAAAGCTGTAGATTATTGGTGCTTTCTTTCTACATAAGGGTTTTGATTATATTATCTTGTAGTTGCACTAGCGTCGCATTTTTGCGACTCCATCTCTTTCATGCGGATTTATGACCTGTAATCGTTACAAATTTAACGGGAGTTGCACTTTAGTCTCACTTTTGTGACTCTAGTGCGACTCCATCTCTTTCACACCAATATGTTACCTCTACCCATTAGGAATTGAACGAGTTTCGCATTGTAGTCGTAAAAGTGCGACTTAAGTACGATCACATGAGGTTTAAGGGTTCATCCATTAGTATATTGTCAATACATGTGAGACTACAATTCAACTACAAATATTTTTAATCTTATCACTACAAGAAAACACGGGATGAGCGACTACGGGTTTAGTCGATCATCAATCGTTCATAGTGAAAGAGCGACCACATAGCGACAAAATGACGTCGTCACTTAATCTTCGTCGCTAATTGAATTAGTCGCTTTATGGTCGTTATTTTGCGAACAAAAGAGCGATCACCGGTCGCAGTAGCGCTTAAGCGACAACAATAAGTGACAATGTCAGAAGTCGCGAGGTTGGGAAAGGGCGACTAGTCAACGAAGTCGGATAAGGAGTCGCTCCGAAAGAGCGACCGCGGACGGAGTCGCTCGGTTAGAGCGACCAGAAGGGTAGTAGCTCTATAAGAGCGACCACATCAGTAGTAGCTCGTATGGAGCAACCACAACCGTAGTAGCTCTCCTAGAGCGACCATGTGGTTGGTAGCTCTTGTAGAGCGACTACGTCTGTGGTAGCTCTTATAGAGCGACCACGTTTGTGGTAGCTCATGTAGAGCAACCCCGTATGTAGTAACTCGTGTAGAGTGACCACATATGTGGTAGCTCTTTTAGAGCGACCACGTTGGTGGTAGCTCTTTTATAGCGACCATGCATGTGGTAGCTCTATTAGCGACGACATATCGTTGTGGTGGCTCTTTCGGAGCGACTATTTTTGTGGTTGCTAATTCACACAGCAACTGCTTTAGAATTTATTTAATTTGGTATTTAATTGTTTTTTAATATTTTTTAATTTTAATTATTAGAAAATATTAATTATAAAATAAAATGATATAAAAAATCAAATTTAAACATAAATATTCATAAACATAATATAGAGTTTAAAACGCAAAAAAACAATAAAAGACCACTAGTCATGGATTTCCGGAGGAGTATGGTAGTCCGCTGGGTCAGAGCTGGGATGCGCTGCCGGAGGCGTCAACAAGGCTGGAGGAAGGTTCGGGCTGAGAGTCTTTAGGAACTTCATCACTACGGCCAACCGGGTCTGCGTCTCCTGATTGTCCTGCATGAGTCGAGATTCCACCTGATCCCGACGAGCTTTCTCGGCCGCATTGAGAGCTTCTTGTTCGACAATCCGCTGTTGCGCCGTTCGAAGCTCGTTCTGCATGGAGAGATATTGCGCAGAACTGGCAAACCCTTGATGTCGGGTACTTCCACCGCCTTTCTCCAAACTCCTGCTGAGGCTTCCAACCCCTAAGAGCGACCCCGCTCATCAACAACAGNTCAACAACAGTAGACTGCAAATATAATTGAGATTATTTAAAAAAAAAAAATATGATTATTAAATGTTAAACAATTAATTTGTAAAATACCTGAATGAAGAGTGTTCATCTGTTCTTGGGTGAGCTTGGGTTGAGATGTGTCGTCCGATGCTTGATCCGGATCCATCTAACTGAGCTTCGCCTGGAAGTTCCTATCGAAAGTCTCGTAAACCTTCTTCCCCTTAAGGTCGACGAACGTTCCATCTCCCCTTTGTATGTGTCTTGTGAAACACATCAGAGAGATTGGCTGGTCTGCCGAGTTCTTCCATCTATAGAAAAATCAATTAAATATTTACAATAAGTGAATAATGCAGTTAAGGAAAAAAAGTTGAGATACTTACCAATTCCTGTTGACGACGCATAAAAGATTTCTTGCCTGAAAAATGCTTGTGCGGACCGAGGCCGTCACGGTCAGAATTTCGGGAGTTAGAAGCATTGCTGCTCTGCTCCCTGAAATCATCGGTGTCCCACCGCTTGCACATCTCCTCCTAGATGTCCTCGGTGCACCATCTTGGGCGTTTCCCCTTTTGCTTAGCCCGAGAGACATTGTCGTTTAGACGACGTTGGGCGATCACCTCAAAGTGCTCGTGCACAAGTTGGGTGTAAACCGAGTCCCAGATAGAGAGTTGCTAAAATTGAAAAAAATTACGTTAGAAATAAAACATTAAGTATTACTTAATTAGTAATGTTTTAAACAAAAATTACTTACGGAGAATGTGTAGAAGTACAAGTCTTGGGCATGCCCGGGTGTTACCGTCCAGCTGTAGTACGGTCCATGGAATTTTTCATTTAGGACATTGGACACCTTCGTGACGAGTTTGCCCTTGTCACGGTCAAATCTGCAAAAAA
>OVAO01001630.1:0-14574 GCA_900406285.1 Biscutella auriculata
ACTATTCAGCAAGCAAATAAAGCGGGAAATTAACGAAGACTTAAATAAAGAGAAAGCGGGCAATTGGTCAGGCAAACATATTTCATGCAAAGGTCTAGGTGCTCCGGTTTTAATCTTATCTTAGGGTTAAGGATTTAAATTTGGACTCAGCCACTCTCGCATGAAGAGCCTCTCTCGGGGTAACTCTNACTCTCGCATGAAGAGCCTCTCTCGGGGTAACTCTAACACAGCACTCTAGTGTCCAAACGCTTTGAGAAACCCTGAAGCAGTGACTTTCCCATAACTCATCCTAAATGTTATCCTAACATGCTTCAATACCGCGCTCTCGCGCCTCAAATATCTAGACAATCAAGAATATCATTTAAAACTGAATAAGGTATAAAATAAAAACTAACTATCTCGTTTAGGGTTTAGAAGCTTTCTTTAGAACATGACTAAGCCGGCCGGACTGCAGTCAAGCCTTAAGAGTAACTTATCGCATAAGATACTTGTAGTTCTAAACCTTGGAACACCAGATCTATAGACCCAATGCCCTGATCAAGCCTAGCCAAGCACCTAAGGGGAACTACTCAAAATTCATAACTAAACAAAGCAAATAACAAGCAAAGATCTGATTCACTAAACTTAAGGCAAGGTTCCTTACAGCAAAACAAACATATCTAAAACTACAGAAACTTAAACTAAAATGTTCTCTAACCACCTAAACGTCACCTCTCTCTATCCTATTCCATTTGCAAATGGAGACAACAGATAACTATTTATAGTTGAGCAACCATGGGCATAAATGTCTATTTTTGGCAAAATCTGGCACGAATATTGGTTAAGGGGTGGCCGATATCCATTTTCTCCTGGCCGATGCACGAATATCGGCCACAGCCTGGCCGATATCGATTTGGTATTGGCCGTTGTTGGGTGTATCGGCACAACCTGGTTGATACAGATCCACTCCTGGCCGATGTAGGTGTATCAGCCACAGCCTGGCTGATGCAAATCTTCTCCTGACCGATATTCCCTCTAGTTGACTCCCGAAGTTGACTCGTTTCTGCCCTTTTCGTACCCGGATGTTACACGGTCTTCCTAAACACCTGGAAATGCAATATTTACCCAAATGCAATCCTAAAAGATTCTAAAACGACCAAAAACATACATAACCGAGGAAAAGACGGGACTAAAATAACGATAAAAACCGAGTATATCAAGTCCCCCAAACTTAAACTTTGCTTGCCCTGAAGCAAAACAAAATTCAAATAAGCGAAAAAGGTTTGAAAAACGAGAGTGGATTAGTGTAAAGTCAACAATGAGAGCGTTTCCAATCATGCATGAATACTCGTCCTATCATTTAAGTTCAATTTCCATCCATCGCTATTACCAAGCCAAGGCGATCCACCTAACTAAAGTTATTTATGCTTTCCTACATTCATTCAGGTGAGCGTGAAACATTTTCAACACATGCACAACGGTTTCAATCGGTTCGGTGTAAAGGGGATTTTTATTGCAAGAAAGAGGGTTCCTCAAGGCATGGAGGTCGACTGTAATAAGGGTTCTCTCGCGGAGTGAAAGGGTTAGAGCAAAACCGAGTAAGATAGAGATCGTTTAGGGGACCAAAACCACCTACAGATGACTCTAGATCTACCCGATCCTACTCTCTTTGATTTTCATTCTTCACCATTTTTTCTTTCTTTACCGAGACTTAAGGATCTTTCTTTTTCTAGACTCTTTTTCTCTATTTCTACTACAAGGCTTTTATTCTTTCTGTTTTTTTTTCTTTTTTTCTTTTTTCTTTTCTTTTCTTTTTCTTTTTTTTTTCTTTCCCTTGGAGTATTTTTCTTTCTTAACCTAGAGTCTATATAAACTTTTTCGATTTCATAATCCACATCCCTTTTTCTTTATTTTCTTCTAGTGATCCTTCTTCCTTTCTTTACCCACCCATATCATCTCTTTCTTTTTTTCTTCCTATTTTCTTTTTCAACGAACACTCCCATAATCCTATTTTGTTCTACCCGTTGTAACGACACATTAGGTTTCCCAAGCTTTCCTTTTCTTTTCCTCTCAAACCCAATATCCTAGACTACCCATTGGATGATCTCAATCGATGCTCTTAATCTTTCAAGTTTTTGCAAAACCGACAATCACTAAATCAATCAAAAGTTCTCACAAGTGTTTAGGCTCATGGGTAGAAGGGAGAGAAGGGAATCATTCTAAAAGGGAGAATGACCGAGTTCGGGCGAAAAGTGTATAGGCTCAGGTGCCCAAAACTCGTTTGAAATAAGAAAACCATGAATGTGTTGTGCAGTCAAGTTCATATTAATTGAAATTCAAATTAAAACTCATAATAATGAAAGCAATCCTAGGCTAGTAGGTTTCAAAATCCGAGGGCTTAGCTTTTTAAATTTCCGGATCAAGAACTAGAACTTCAGGACTTTTCAAAACTACATGAATGGACTCGATGATTGCGAGTAAAGACGATAAAGCTCTCTTTTGAAACCGAATGAAAACGAAAATCTTTTTGGTTCTTCTGAAATTTTTCGATTTTTTTGCTTTTTTCTCAAAAGCAACTTAACTATATACAATGCATGCAAGACTCAAACAAAATAGAAAACGGCATTAGTACTAAGGTGGTCCCTCCCCCAAACTTAAACTACACAGTCCCTGTGTATATCGAAGTACGGAAAGGACAGAAAAACGATATAATCTAAATGCATTATTTACCAGGGTGTTTAAGAGTGGACCTAAAAAAATGTTGGTTGCAGGGTCGAATTCTCCGTCAGTGGAGAAAGAAAGGGACTCGTTGTCGGTGGATGGAACCGGGGGAAGCGGAATGTTACGGCGCGGGCGCTTGGTTCGGCGCCTTTTGGATGCACGACCTCTCTCCTGAGTTTCTTCGTTCGAGTCAATCCAATCTGGCATGTCGGAACTGGATCCAGCACAGTTGCCAATTTCCTTTTGCATTCCCCTTGCAGCAGATGCAAGCTTCCGAAAAGCGCGATCCCTGAAGCGGTTTTCTCTGCGAACCCGGTGCGCCTCTAGAAAAAGATCCTGAGTAGATCCCGGCAAAAGAGGGGCAGGGGCAAGTGGTGCTGAGTAGCGGGCAATCCCATAGACAAGTGTGGACTGATCGCGGAAGTACTCAGCAGTGAGAGAAGGGTTCCTAGGCTCCTCTTCTTGGGCGACGTCAATCCCTGAGTCTGGGCGTATTGGATCAGGAAGATCCTGGTGATTGTGGCTGAACATAAGATTAGACGGCGTCGAGAGAGACGTGATCTCGGAGTTGGTTAGAAGATTCTTGCGCTTCTGGTTGCCAGACGTGAACGAGTATATATATATGTGTCAGAGCACTCCGTCCAGGAATCCGCTTCTTCGCAGGTAGTCATAATCCATTGGTCTTGGTTGTATGCCCATATTGTCTTCGGAAAGAGGGACGTTGACGAAATGCAGGATCGGGGTCACAAAACTCCCGATAAATATCTTTGGTGTTGCGTCCTTGGTAAACCAACCTTTCTTCTTTACTGTCATGAACTGCTAACAAAGAAGCATTACCGGACTGTACTTCTGGTCTTCCAACTCCGGGAATAGGTCGTCGTTTTCTTGGATTGCGCGGATCAGCGGTGCTAAGCCGTGACCTAGAAAGCTCAGCTCGTCTGCGTGTACAGCTCTAGTCTCACGCCTAGCGGTAAAGGAGTGGGATAAAACCCTGTCGACATATCTTACTGCGGGGTGCATAATCAAAGATCCCTTCGTGGTTCCATCCTTGAAATCCTTAGATCCTATCGTCTTCCATAGAAGCTTCAACTAGTGTTGGCAAGCCTGCCGTCCCTTACGCCACCCTTCGGAAACGAGAAAATTTTTGCAATCTCGTCGAAAGAAACCCGACGTTCTATGTTATCCCAACCGGTGAAAAAGAGATAGCCACCGTCTGAATCATTGTCAGCATCTTCGCTCGGAAAATAGACCTCCAGCGAGGCGAGAAAGGCGCATGTCTGCTCTCGAAATCCGGGCTGACTAAAATTCAACAGGGAAGCGATACCCATAATCTCCAACAGGGTGCTTGTGCTCCATTAATGTGTGGTAATGGGTGAGCTTCGTGCGTTCCTCTGAGCGGTCGACGGGACTCTCCGAGTCCAAAGGTGGAGGAAAGAATGCGGGAGTTTCCAACATGTATGCAGACTTCCACGAGTCGGGGAAGTAGTTTGGTCTGAGATCGACATTGAACTCTATATCATCCTCGATGTTCTCGACGTAGGGCGCGTGCCCTGATGTACTCGCCTCGGGGCAGTCTGGTGGCATAAACTGGTCGAGATCAGGGAAATCGACTTCGATTTTTGCAAACACATCGTTCAAGTCAGGTAGATTGTGGTTCACCATGAATTATCTATAAAAACGCACTTAAAATATAGTCAGTTTAAAATATTGCAATAAATGCGCATGGTAAATTCCAACATAAGAGCCATAAAGAATCTACCAGACTAATCAGCCAGCCAAAATAAATTCAGATATCTAAGTTTCAAAAATTCTCATGAAAGCCTCAAGAAAATCGAGAGTCCACAAAATATCGAATTGGGTAAATCCGGGTGGTTCTCAAAAATGAAATTCCAAGTTTTTGCTCGGGACATGCCAACCAATACGAATAAAAGCAATTTTACTCCAATTTCTCTAAAAAAATGAAATTTCAAGAACCATAATTCTAGAAATTCTTCAATTCAAGACATAACTTCATAGAGAAACATTCAACGACAGCAAATCCTAGGTTCTCAAAGCAAACGTCACACTAATCACATCATAATTTCGTCAAATTTCAACATTTTTGTACCTGATGAATAGTGACGACGAAAATATGAGTTTGAGATTTCATACCTCCGATGTCGGGTTGGAGAATGAAATGGTTGAAAATGTTAGCCGGGAGATGAAAACAGAAGTTTTAGCAATGAAATCCCGAAACAAACGAGCAAAAGCCGAAGATATTAAATACTTGAAAATGGTTTTCTTGGAAACGTTGAGAGGATAGCGAAGAAGGTGAAGTAAAATGAGTGAGTAAAAAAACATTTGGCAAAAAGGGGGTTATAAATGACCAATATCGGCCATGAGAGAACCGGCGTCGCCCAAGGCTCGGCCAGTACAGGCGCATTGGTCACGACTGGTCTCACATCGGTCACGGTGTGGCCAGTACTGGCACGTCGGTCACGACCAGAGCGATATCGGTCACCTTGTGGCCGATGTTGCCCTCCGGTTGAACAAAAGTTGACCCGCTTCATTTTTCTGCTCCGATTCTTCGTCACGTCCTGAAACATATCTCAAAATAAATCCGTTACAGATTGTCTCATGCTATAAATACTACCTTAGGGAAATTTAAAGTGCAAATATATAAAAGGATACGCATGGGACTTCATCCCAAGTGAGCTTGTTTAACGTCGCTGAGCTTAACGGGTTTTCTATCCGAGAATCAATCGCGTTGAAGAGAGGCTTAGATTATTTCTAATTGTGCTCGCATACTTTCCATAGCAACGCGGTCTATCTCCGCCTGCTTTTCCAAGATGAGCACACGCAGGGCCATTTCCCTGGCGGCCATAATGTGTCCCGGAGTACTAGTTGACGCACTGTTAAGAATTGTTGGTTCACGTTCTGAATCACCCTCTTCGCTGGAAGAGTCTGCTACTAACCGGCGCATATCATCAGTGAGACGAGCAACTTCCTCGTCAACCATTTCGTTTCTCAGCACTTCCTCGGGCAGGTTAAATATTCCTTTTTCTGATCAGTTTCTTGAATAAGTCATTAAGACGTGCATTCGCGTTGTTCACAGGACTTTCATACTCTTCATTCTCGGTAATGAGTCCCTCGGGCTCATCGTTGTTGGTATCACCATCCATAAATTATGTTTCTTCTATTCCTTCCACATTTTCTGAATTTGTCCCGTCAAAATTGAATGTTAAGCCTTGACCAAGCTCTCCACTCCAAAATCTGATTCCTATGTCCCTAAACTCAGTAATATTTGTACCGATCGAGAAGTAAATCCTATGGTAACATTCCTTCTGAACGTGTCGAAGGGTCAGACCATAAGTGTCAAAATCTATCCGTCTGTCGGCATTTTGTAAGAATTCCGTTCCTAGAACCAAACTACCGTTACCGTCAGCAACGATTCTACAATGTAGAAATCCGTATTAATCCAGGAGTTTTGGATCTTGATAGGGACGTACTGAGCAATCCCGATAGGCTGGATGAAATCCTCTGTGTTGCTCATTAGAGTCATGTTAGGGTATGGTAAGCATTCGACTTCCAGATCTTCGCAAAGTTCTCGTGTCATAACATTCACGGTGGAACTGATGTCGCACAGGGTCGTTCCATAGGGATGCCGAGAATGCTGATTAGGAGATGGTAGCAGCTGCGATCATTTTGATGAATGGTAGCTCGATACCCAGCCTGCCTATTATAACTGTCATCCCATAGCAAATCTTCATCTAACTGGACTTCAGGCTCTTCCATATCCGCATGTTCTTCTTCTAAATGAATATTCGGTGGTTCCAAAGCGTTTATCTCTGCTTCTTCAGATTCTTCCTCGGTAGATTCATTAATCTCAGACTCTTCATCTATGCCGTTTTGCCAGACGAGATGTCCTGAACTATTTTCCTCATTTGTTAATCCCAACTGAAGAGCGGACTCACATTTCTGCTTGGTGCCTTGCTTCGTGTAGTAGGTTTGGATGTCGTCCGTAGGTCCCATTCGAAGTATAATAACCCCGTTCCTGACGTTGATATCAGCACCAACGGTGGCGAGGAACGGTCGTCCAAAGACGAGTGGGTTCAGCTACTATTTTTCCATTTTGAGGATTACGAAGTCCGTCGGCACTTCAACTTCTTGGAGTTGAATAGGTAAATCTTGAAGGATTGCGACTGGTTGTGTGAGCGAACTGTCGGCGAGGACAAGTTTGAAGGGTCACGGTTGAAAGTTCGAGTATCTTCTGTGCTGTAGGACATGAAGTTCACGCTTGCCCCTAGGTCGCACAGACAGTTGTCGAATTTCACCGAATGCAGGGTATACGGGACGGTGAAACTGCCCGGATCTTCTAATTTGGGTAGCGTCTTTTCGGGTTTTGGTTCAGAAATTGCAGGTTTGGTGCGTAGATATTCAAAATGGGCGGATTCCTTGTCAAATTGTTCAATCATACCCTTGTACTGTACACGGATTTCCTCAGAGATGCTCGGTTCAGCAAGAAGGTTGATGATACCTGGAAGCTTTTTCCTGGTTTCAATTATTCCCAGCTGCATTTCATCGAGAAATTCTTCGGTTAGAGTCTCGGGAAGGTTAATATGAAAGTCGATTCCTGAGAACGCCCCCCCTACTTTAGTTGCATTGTCCTCGATGCAAAAAGTAGTTTGGAGAACATTGGCGTACTCTTCCTTGGCCGTGTACGTCCGATCGGGAAGAGTACCTACAGGGTGCTTGGAGCTTGCGGCAATCTGGCAACCTGGTTGTCCAGTGCCTTGACGTGTGAGGCAACGAGTCAAAATTATTGTTGATGTCTGAATGGTTGCGGTCGACATGAGAAGATATGTCACGCATGAAGGCAGAGGTTTCCTGGGAACACTTCTTCTGTGAATCGATGAGTTGCTTCAGCAAAATCGTATTCAGATCCTCGGACGCGGGAATGGGTTGTAGTTGACGTTGTCCGTAAAAACCATACGGCTTTGAAGACTGCCCCTCTTGGTTCTGATAGTATCCCTGTGGACGAGTCTGCTGACCGTAATGCTGATAACTGTTGTTCTAAAAATTATGCGGCGGTTTCTGCGGCTGTGGGTAAACCTGATCCTGCGGATTGGCCACGTTGGTACTACAATAAGAGAGATTGGGGTTGTAAGGTTTGTAGGGTTGATTGCCCATGAAAGCGACTTCCTCCTCGGTGAAGTCCATGGCATGTTGTTCCTCAGGCTCCTCGACGAAGTGGACGGGAGCTTGTCGGGCTGATAGCAACTGATCAATTTTTGCGCTTAAAACCTGGAGTTCAGACTCCTGGTTGTCCTTTTCAAATATTACCGGGGCACGGTTGACATAGTCGTAGTCCTCGATGTGTGAGGTACTACTTTGGATGAGATCCTCGATGAGCTCAATCCCGCGTGCTGGAGTTAATTTGTTAAAATTACCGCCGCTGGCGGTGTTGAGCACCAACTGGAACTTATCAGATAATCCTCGGAAGAATGTATTGACGAGTGATAACTCAGAAAACTGATGATGGGGGCATTTAATGGTATAGGAGGTAAATCGGTCCCATGCGTCAGCAAAGCTTTCCAGGTTTCATTGACGGAAACCGGAAATATCACTACGCAACTTTTTGTGCAGGATGACGGGAAGAATCGTGAGACGAACTCTCGTTTGCATGCCTCCCAAGTGGTTATAGACTCGCGCGGGTGCTTGACCTCCGACTGGTGGGCAGCGCCATCGAAAGAGAATGGAAATAAGCGGAGCTTGAGGGCATCTTCGGATACGCCGTTGATAGCCACAGTATTGCAGGTACGGTCGAATAAATGGATGTGTTGAAGCGGGCACTCGTCAGGTAGACCACTGAACTTGTTGTCTTTGACCATTGAGACCAAACCTTGTGGTATAGTGAAATTGTTGCGGTTAATCGGAGGAGGGTGGATACCGGAGCGTTGTCCGTTCACTATCAGTGTATCAAAGGAACCAATAGTTGCGGCTGGAGGATGGTGACGGGCAAAAGGTAGGGGATCCGGGTTGTGGATGGGTTGTTGTCCAGTAGAACGGGTGGAGGTAGGGGTGGTGGTGGAGGTGGTGGAAGAATCTCACCGTCTTGAGGTTCGGGATGGTTATCCATATTAAGTTGTTGAAGGTTTAATTATCAGAGGCGTTCTCGACGTGCTCTACCAAGTTGCAGTTCTATTGCTTGGATATCTGTGTTTATCGGAGTCAAGCACGAGGAACTCTGAGAGCGCAGGTTCATGTACCTGTGAAGAGGGTTAAAAAGAGTAATTAGAGAATAGTAAAGAGAATCTCAGGCCCTAAAAGTAACCAAAGATCTATTGCTAGGAAAGAGAAATCCCGAGTTGGCAACGGCGTTTGATAATAGACGTTTTTCTCTACCCCTTACTGCTACTATAGACGAGTATAGAAGAGATCAGGAAAAGCTCTTTCAAATAAATGAGTTGAGGGTGTATATCGAACCAAATCGGGAGGTTTTACTAGAGACAACAGACTTATAAGGAAATTCTAGGTCTAAGCAGGATTTTATAACTATCACTAAAAATCATGTTAAAATTGTCGATTGATTGTAGCAAAGGCAAGTGACCATTCAACAAGCAAATAAAGTGGGAAATTAACGAAGACTTAAATAAAGAGAAAGCAAGCAATTGGTCAGGCAAACAGATTTCAGGCAAAGGTCCTAGGTCTAGGTGCTCCAATTTTAATCATATCTTAGGGTTAAGGATTTAAATTTGGACTCAGCCACTCTCGCATGAATAGCCTCTCTCGGGGTAACTCTAACACCGCACTCTCGTGTCCAAACGCTTTAAGAAACCCAAAGTAGTGATTTTCCCATAACCCATCCTAAATGTTATCCTAACATGCTTCAATACCGTGCTCTCGCACCTCAAATATCTAGGTAATCAAGAATATCATTTAAACTGAATAAGGTATAAACTAAAAGCTAACTGTCCCGTTTAGGGTTTAGAAGCTTTCTTTAGATCATGACTCAGCCGGCCAGACTGTAGTCAAGCCTTAAGAGTACCTTATCGCATAAGATACTTGTAGTTCTAAACCCCGGAACACCATATCTATAGACCCAATCCCCTAATCTAGCATAACCAATCACCTAAGGGGAACTACTCACAATTCACAACTAAACAAAGCAAATAACAAGCAAAGATCTGATTCATTAAACTTAAGCAAGGTTCCTTACAGCAAAACAAACATATCTAAAACTACAGAAACTTAAACTAAAATGTTCTCTAACCACCTAAACGTCACCTCTCTCTATCCTATTCCATTTGCAAATGGAGACAAGAGATGAATATTTATAGCTGAGCAACCATGGGCATTAATGTCCATTTTTGGAAAAATTTGGCACGAATATCGGCCAAGGGGTGGCCGATATCCATTTTTTCCTGGCCGATGCACGAATATCTGCAACAGCTTGGCCAATATCGATTTGGTACTGGCCGATGCTGGGTGTATCGGCCACAGCCTGGCCGATACAGATCCTCTCTTGGCCGATGTGGGTGTATCGGCCACAGCCTGGCCGATGCAAATCTTCTCCTTGCCGATATTCCCTCTGGTTGACTCCCGGAGTTGACTCGTTTCCGCCTTTTTTGTACCCGGATGTTGCACGGTCTTCCTAAACACCTGGAAATGCAATATGTACCCAAATGCAATCCTAAAAGACTCTAAAACGACTGAAAACATACAAACCCGAGGAAAAGACGGGACTAAAATAACGATAAAAACCAAGTATATCAAGGAGTCATCAATCCTATCTCGGACAGCACTAGGATTACTCCAATTCATTGCATTCTTAAGAAAGGAGGAGTGACGGTTATCAAGAACGAGAAGGACAAGATGATTTCGACAAGAACGATCATTGAACATCGAATGTGTATCGATTACTGGAAGTTGAACACATCTACCCAAAAATATCACTTCTCTCTTCCTTTTATCGAACAAATGTTAGAGAGACTCGCTAATCACTCTTATTATTGTTTTCTTGAAGGATATTCAGGAATTTTCCATATCCTTATACATTATGATGATCAGGAGAATACCACTTTCAAATCCCCCTATGGAACCTATGCATACAAAAGGATGCTTCGGGATGTGCAATGCACCAACCACCTTCCAGCGATGCATGATATCAATTTTTACTGATCTGATTAAGAATATTCTTGATGTGTTTATGGATGACTTTTCTATTTATGGTTCTTCTTTTCAAGATTGTTTGACCAACCTGTGTAGGGTTCTGAAGTGTTGTGAGGAGAAGCATATGGTGTTGAACTGGGAAAAGTGTCACTTCATGGTTCACGACAAGATTTTCCTAGGACATAAGATTTCATATCTCGGAATTGAAGTCGACAAAGCAAAGATCAAGGTGATGATGAACTTGCAGCCTCCAAAAACAGTAAAGGACATTAGAAGTTTTCTCGGTCACACAGGTTTCTACAGAAGATTCATCAAACATTTCTCTCTGATCACGAAAACGTTGACGCAACTCATATGAAAGAAAAGCAAATTTGATTTCAATAGTTCTTGTCTCGAAGCTTTCACGAAGATCAAAGAAGTTCTGCTCAGCCCCACAATAGTACAACCGCCAAACTAGGTATTGCCTTTCAAGATATTGTGTGATGCCAGCGATTACGCGGTAGGTGCAGGTCTTGGACAGAAGAAATACAAGAAGATGCACGTCATTTAATATGCGAACAGAACCCTAGATGATGGTCAGACTAACTACGCCACAACAGAGGAGGAACTGCTGGCAATAGCCTATGCTTTTGAGAAGTTTAGGTCTTATCTAGTTGGCTCTAAGGTAACAGTGCACACAAACCATGCAGCACTCCGCAACCTCATGGTGAAAAAGGATGATAAACCAAGACTACTCTGTTGGGTGCTCCTGCTGCAAGAGTTTAATTTAGAGATCAAGGACAAGAAAAGGATCGAGAATGGAGTCGCGGGTCATTTATCTAGGCTCAGGATCGATTCGGAGACCCATTTGGATGACGGCCTCCCGGTAGAGTGTGTGTAGATTTCTCCGCATGTCAAAGACACCCACAAAACGAGGTACTGAAAATTCTTACTCTCCTTGGTTTGCTGACTTGGCGAATTACTTGAGTGTAGATGTCAAACCATAGAGATTCACCGGTTATGACAAGAAGAAGTTCCTCAAAGATATGTGACATTACTTCTGGGATGACCCATTCTTGTAGAAGAGATGCTCAGACAATCTTTACAGGAGATGTGTCATGGTTCTGACTATGCGGGACACTTTGCCACCTTCAAAACGGTAGACAAGGTGCTGCAAGTCGGATTTTGGTAGCCAGCCATGT
This sequence comes from Biscutella auriculata, assembly GCA_900406285.1. Lineage (NCBI taxonomy): Eukaryota > Viridiplantae > Streptophyta > Magnoliopsida > Brassicales > Brassicaceae > Biscutella > Biscutella auriculata. Next base: position 12,033 of record OVAO01001630.1, read on the forward strand.
TCAAGGACGCACACGAATTTGTCTCGACTTGCGATGCTTGTCATAGAAAAGGGAAACATCAGCAAGCGCAACCAGATGCCCCAAATTTCATTCTCGAAGTCAAAGTGTTTGATGTCTGGGGAGTAGACTCATGGGTCCTTTTCCCCTATCCGTTTGGTAACCAATACATCTTGGTCACAGTCGATTACATCTCAAAATGGATTAAGGCTATGTCGAGCCCTATCAATGATGCCAAGGTTGTCATAAAGATGTTCAAATTTGTCATCTTTCCCCGATTTGGTGTCATGAGAGTTGTGATCAGCGACAGAGGTTCGTATTTTATCAATAGGATTTTTGACTTTCTTCTTAAAAAAATCGAAGTTAAGCACAAAGTAGCTACACCCTATCACCCTCAGACTAGTGGCCAAGTAGATATCTCCAACAGAGAGATCAAGGGGATTCTAGAGAAAACGGTGGGATGATTGTGCAAAGACTGGTCTGAAAAGCTAGATGATGCGTTGTGGGCCTATATGACAACTTACAAGACGTTATTGGGTACAACCCCTTTCAACCTTGTCTATGGGAAATCGTGCAATCTTCCTGTAGAACTCGAGTACCAAGGCATTTGGGCTACAAAGCGGATGAACTTTGACATCAAGCCTGCGTAAGAAAGGCGACTTGTCCAGCTAAACGAGCTTGACGAAATCCGCCATAATGCTTATGAGAACACAAAAAATTACAAGGAATGCACGAAGGCACTACATGACAAGAGGATAATCCATATGACCTTTACTGTTGGTGATCAGGTACTTTTGTTTAACTCACGTCTGACGTTTTTTCCTGGGAAGCTCATGTCTAGATGGCATGGACCCTCCACTATCGTCGAAGTACCCCCTACGGTGCGATTATTGTAACCGACAACGCGACTACCTTTAGGTAAATGGTCAACGTCTGAAACTCTATATACCAGCCTTTTTGTAGAACGGAGACTTTGAAGTCTCAATGTCTGATCCTTCAATGGATTAGATCGACATAAAGTCAGGCTTGTGACTTAAAACAAGCGCTCATGGGAGGCACCCCATGATTTTTTGCGTAAACGATCAGGAATTATTATTTTCTGTATGCTAGATTTATCTGAATTTCAAGAACACTCAGAGGACAAGAATCGGTAAAGTGGCCTACAGATCATGAGTTCGATCGAACCAAATCAGCACGATCAAACCAAAAGAATGAGATGTTTTAGTTCGATCAAACCAAAAGAAAGAGATGTTTCAGTTCGATAGAATTGTTTCAGATCGAGCAAACCCTCCACCCGAGATGTCTCAGTTTGATCTAACCAAAAAAAGTTTGATCAAACCAAAATAGTAAGATCGAACCACGAGCCACATTCACCAAATCGTACCAGACGGAATTGTGATTCGATCGAACCAAACCCCGGTTCGATCGAACTCAGGTTTGCAAAAATTGTCGTTTTGAAATTTCGGTTTTTCTCGGTCTTTTGTGACTTAATTTTAACTGGGATTTCGTTTTAAAACCGACAAAATCATATTTCTACTTCATCTTCTCCAAAAATCCCCAAAAATCTCCATTTTTCTCTCAAATCTTCAAACTCGCATATATTCTTCGATTCTTAATGGATTTTGACGAATCTTAGGTCTATATCACTCGAAAACTCAAGAGCTTTCTTTTCATATTGGTTTCACCCTAGACCAAGCTCTGTAAATCCTCCGAAATCGAGATTTACAATCATATTTTCGTAGTGCTTTTTAGCTCGGATTTGGATTTGACTTTTAGCTCGATTTTGTGGATGATTTGGCTTGTGCTTGACTTATATTTCTTATATAGGATGGTTAGATAACTTTTGCATGTGAGTTTAGTGGATTTAGTTGAGTTTTAGACATTAATGAAAGTTAGGGTTCCATTGGGATTTTGAAATTGAAGCATTTATGTTCACTAGTTTGAGGAATTGATTATAGATTCGGGTTACCCATAGCTTAAGCTTGTTATGCCGTGAATTTGATTTCAGTCGGAAGCCCGAAATTTTTGGACTATTTGCAATTTTGAGGAAATTAGGCATTTTTGTGCAACCATTGAGAACTATTGAAAATTATGAGATTTTGGTCTTTCTTTCTCTTATGCAGATTTCCATCTTTGATTTTCAGGTATGGGCTGTACACAAGGCAACACGTCACAAGCAATTCCGGATGCACCATCTAAAAGGGCGATTCGCTCCGCTCAAGCTAGAGATGTGTCACACCCCCCCTGGACACTTAGCCCATGGAACTCGGTGTTCCACTTCGAGGAGTATGAACGAGGGGATACTGTCTCCCTCTCCCAAACTTGTTCCTTAGACGGATGACGTGTAGGACGCCTACGAGGCATTGATTAAATGTCCAGTGTTTCGCACCGGATTTGCTGACAAAGAAACTATGACCGTGATTGGGATTCGCGATGATGTGATGGAGTTATTCCTACACATGGGCATGCGCTCCCTTCCCACCATGCTTGATGATAATAGGATTTTAGCCTACTCCTTATTGAGTTAAGGAGAGAACTAAAACCG
>OVAO01001631.1:0-14572 GCA_900406285.1 Biscutella auriculata
TTTTCAATTCTATTTATTTGATTTTGAAATATATATATTGAATCTAGATTTTCAGTTTTAAATAGAATTTAAGCGGATCATTTATGATGAAAAATATGAACTTCAAGATCTTTTCTTTCTAAAAGATGGAATAGAATAACCCGATGAAAGCTTTAAATTCATTAAAATGCATAAACCAATTAATCCATACCAAATCTTCACATTTTTAATTTCAGAATAATTCTAAATGCATTAAAATATCATATGAAATCAAATCTATTNATCCTTAATATTAAATAACATATTATCTTAGTAAAAAATTTAAAATCATAAAAAATAAGATTTCAATATAGATTTTAAAATTATAAATCTAACAACATTAAATTTAATATGAATTTAAATCCATACAAATTTTAAAACCAAATCCATTGTTATTTATCCAAGTTCCCATTTCCATGGCTTCTATGACATAAACTTTCCTAAAATACCTAACCATCTATCCGAANCATTTCCATGGCTTCTATGACATAAACTTTCCTAAAATACCTAACCATCTATCCGAATGTATATCTTATCATGGACTGTGAACAAACATGGTTTTTTCTTGGTTTTTATTTACATTCTCCTATTGAAAAGCTTGGAACTATCTTGATAAATTATTATTAAGAGAGATTATCCAACACTACTTTCCATGATCATTTCATTCCCCAAAATAGAAAAACAAAAATTGAGCATTTCACACGATAAAAATATATAATATACATTCATATGAATAATTTGGGCTGTTGTGACAAATCCATCAAAGCTTCCTCGACTAACTCCTCCAACAACTTTAACTCTAATTCCTCTCCCATATTATCCATTTCCAATCTCAAACTCTCCGGCGAACCAATCTCTGCCACTTCCATCCTCACCACTTTATTCACCGCCAAACTACTCAAGTCTCCGTCTTCATCCCACCACCGATCTTCCACTCTCCCGTTACCCGTTAAACATTCTTGCATCCTGTTTATCACATACACCCGCACTGTCTTACCAGAGAGAATCTTGAGACTACTAGGTCCGAGATAGCTAGGTGTTAGCTCCAAGAGCAGTGTGTTGACGAGGTCGAACACTAGCTTCTTCACGTTTGATCCCAGTCTTTGATGTTCCGTTGAGTTTGCGTAGGTATTTCTCAGAGATGGGTCTAGTGGGCTCTCTGCAGAATGCCATTTAGATAAAAGATCGTCTAAGATTGATAATGACGACGACGAGGACTCTTCATTTAGATCAGCTGCTGATAAGAGTGTGTTGATGAGAAGATGAAAGTCTTCTTCTTCGTCTCTTGTGGGAGTAGTAGAGCGTTTAGATGAATAGCACCGACCTACTGATGAGTCTTCGAGTGAAAAAGTTCGACCAATGGACCCTATTGGAGGTGATTTTCCTAATAAGTTGGATCTCATGGACATTGTCTCCGTTTCTGTTGTATTTGAAGGTTAAGATTAGGAATCCAGTAAAAGAAAAAGAGTGAAGCTTTATAAGGAAAGCTTACCAAGAGAAGAGGTTAATCTATTCAAGACAAAGGAATTAAAAAAGATTCCATCATCTTCATCAAAAGAAGTCTCCAAGACTGAAACTGGACTCGGCTCATCCCGCCACTCGCTGGAGTTTCCGAAAGTTGTTGGTTTTGCAATTGATAAGCTACTCTGCTGATATAAACAAGAAAAAGCATATTTGTTTGTAAACAAGAGAATGCAACAGATGAATGGATTGAAATCAGCAACTGTGTTTTATATGAATACCTCCTGAGAAATCATGCTTCTGGTCGACATTGATGCATCAAATTCATCGTTACACCGAGAATCCAAGATTTCGGGATTGACCACTTGGGATTCCTCAGAAGATCTCTCTTCTTTACTGGCTTTCTTGTTCCTTGAGAAAAGAAAGTTTGAGACTTTACCTTTCAAAGACCATTTCAAGCTCTTTGATTTTGTTAGCTCCTGAGGAACTTTGGATTTACTCTTATTGGTATCAGGATCTTGGTGACCAAAACTTGTTGATGATCCAGGGAGAGATTTTGACCTCGCAAGGCTTTTAAAAGGCTTTAAAATGTCTTCTTTTCTACTGAAATTACCAGCTAAGTAAGATGCAGACACTCTAGGGCCCTCCTGTTCATCACAATCGTTTGCTTCTTCTTCAGTTCTAAGATCTTTCCTTAAATCTGAAAGTGCAAGCATATCACCTAGAGTACTATTAGAACCTTTATTTTGGATAACTTTGGCCGCCCGCAAGTTCTCATTGGATGCGGCCATCAATGCCCATCTTTCAGACAGCCGTTTCTTGGCCTCTCTGCAGACGGATGATGACTCTGGGGAACCTGAGGCTCTGCTAAAGAGAGAAGAAGAAAAAGGGCTATCGCACTTGTTGATATAATCCCATGAATTCCTAGAAACTGGTGACATGATTTCAGAATCTGCATAACCGTTTTCATATCTGTTAAGAGAGATATCATCGCCTATATAATGTAGAGCCTCTTCTTTAAGCATCTGTCTCTTTACTCTCCTAGCCACATCTTTTGACTCTCTCTCCCCAAAATCATCAACGGTTAAACTTCTTGGAGAGGTAGGACATGATGTAGCCTTTGAGATATGGCCATTATTAGGTTTCAGAACAACTATTCGAGTTGATTTCTTTTCAAGGTATTCTTCTTCCACCGGCCATTTGAAAAAATGACTCCTCATTCCGTCTTTTGAAGATTCAATGGCTGCTTCATTTCCTAAATTTTCATCATCAATGGTCACTGAAGGCTTCAAAATAGTGATCCGCTTAGACTTGTCCGGGGTTGGTGGGAATATGGAGTGAAAATTGTGGAGATGATGAGAAAAGCAGTTATTTGATTCCTGCAAAAACTCAAGGAACAACTCCTTGTTCGAACTCAGAACTTGAATAGCATCTTGAAACTCCTTGGAGTGTCGAAGTTTATCGACTGTAACCAAACGCTTTGCCTCCAAAAACTTTTCACGGACAATGTCCATCTCCTTTTTGCTTAAACCCTCCACACCGTTATTTAATCCCCAGCGTTTCTGCCAAATCTCATGGACTTCTTTACATTCCCCGAGACTTAACGACCTGTTTAGCAGAGATTTTGAGCTATTACTCCTTTGAGCAATTGCATTAGGTTGTGTCTGAGGAAAAGAATCAAGACCCATTAATTTTGCAACCAAATTAGTGGAACCAAGCTTGAATTCCATTTCTTTGGACATTTCATCAGCTAGAAGTTTCTTCATCGGTGTTCCATTGACTTTAACAGCTTCTAAACTTACAACTTGATCTTTTATTTGATCAAATTGATTCCTCTGGATAAACCCTGTGAAGCCATTATGACATCATCAATATCGAGTTCCTTGAAGCTTATAACATTGCATAAGAGATAGAAGAAAGCTAACCTTGATCAAAATGAGGTTTGTGAGTGAGCAAGTTTTTTCCATTACCAACTGTTCCGAAATCGAATAAATTTACCATCCGACCTAAACATCCAGGAATCTGCCTCCCAACACCATTAGGCTGATCGTTTCTTCTTCTTCTTCGCTGTTTATTCATTTCTTTTCAAATCCTGAAATGATCACCATTCACATCGATAATAGTTAACAAAGTCACCCACACACACACAAGAAAAAAACAGAATTTAGAGAAGAAAACTTGGGATTCAGGAACAGAGACCTTGCGGAATGTATATTTTTCAAAGGATTTTGAGAAAGATTATGAAGAGGGGAACAAGAGAGAGAGAGAGTGAGAGAGAGAGAGAGAGAGAGAGAGAGAGAGAGAGAGAGAGAAGAGCAAACAAAATTCGACGAAACAGAAGCATTTAATAACCGAACTTTAAATCATTAACACAAAGAAGTAACTTCCAGTAAGCGTATCCAAACGCAAACGCTGTAAATGCGTTACCGACACAATAAGAACACTCGGAGAGATATAAACAAGTCAAGAAGAGTAAGAAAATCAACACGGACACAAACATCATAGTAAAACAAAAACCTGTCCGCAATTCTCCAGTACAGATAGAAGCTTTATCGCCGGAAAATTCGATTAATGCGATAAAGATGGAAGGTCTTTTTACGGGAGTATGAATTGAGAGTCAAGAAGATTGTGGTGATTGACATCAGCGACGCAATGACGGATGCCAAACGCGTGGATTAAATGTGATTTAATTGGAGGCGACAGGTACGGAAATTGATGATATAAAAACCAGAGAGGTCCATAGATAATGGAGCAGGTTACGAACAAAACGTAGTTTGGGTTTTTTCCAAACGCGTTTCTGCATTATTACTTATTACAAGCTACTAATATATTCAATTATTAATGTCGGATACAAAAAGTCTACTTATTATATATTTTAACAAAATATTTTATTCAATTTTTGTCTAGAACAAGAAAGAAAGATGGAAATTAGTTTTTAGAAATTAAATTATATTGTGATTTCTGAGAAAATAATAATGAAAACCGAAAAAGGTGAGAATAATTGGAATCATTGTGGGCTTAATAAGGCATGTAAAATTTTTAAATTTTGAAAGTTTGGAGTATTCTTTCATCTATACCTTAATAGAAGGATAATCATGACTTATGAGCCCATGCTTTCATGATTCTACTGATTCTGTAAGAGAATTTATTAATTTCGTTTTCATTCATATCATCATTATCATTTTGTGTACTATTTTTAGATATGGCTTCAAATTTATTCGATAGGCTGCAGAGTACAGAGTTAGTGAAAAACATTAATTCCTGAACTGGATTTTGATTTCTTATGCATAATAAATTGCCTAATAAACACTATGTTATTTTAATGTTAATAATTTCATAATATAAAATACAAAAACTAGTAATATACTCTTTAATCATTGTAGCCTTTTCCCCAAAAGTTCCAAGATTTTTAATCTGAAAAAGGCTAAGAAAAGAACACTTATGTTTATTTTTCTGTCAACAAGAAGGGACATTATCTAATTTCTTATCCTATGTGCTTGCTATGTCGTTTGTAATCTTCAAATTCTGTAATTCAAGTAAACTTTTTAAATTATGATGAAACATCAAGAGGAAATTTTAAGTTCTGAATCAATTATTTTGAAACAAAAACTCTTTACTATTATTTTTGTGATGAGAAAAGTTAAGAGGAGTACTAAGCACTTAATCTATGGGATGATATGTTGTAGAATGTGCTGTTGTATTCGTTTTATTTAAAATTCGTATCTTATAAACCTACCAAACCCATCATGCATGATGTTTTCTTAATTTTTATTAAAAAAAATTCCCTATAGTTTTCTCATATCATTCATGTCTCGGCTTCGCAGCAACTATACATCGAAATTTTATTATGCCACGAATCAGTTTTTAATTGTTTTACATTATAATAGTAGGACATTCTTAAACTAATATCAAAAGCTAGAGATTCTCTTCGCTGGTACCAGATTCGATGTTTAGGGTTGGTTTTGTATAGTTGTAATTTGATAACTTTTGAAAAGTTTATACATTAGTCCATTGCTGGAGCTACATGCATAAAAGGGGTAATATGACCCCAATAAATTATTTTGACAAAATTTTAGACTATCTCTTAAAAATTAATTAATTTATTTAACTAATTTTGTTATATTCAATTTTTAAATATTTAATTTTGATTCTAATCGTATAAAAATATTTTATAGATCCACCACTGCATTAGTCTCGATTATAAGAAATTATGTGGATTTCCGACGGCACAATCCATTGGAATCCCGTCGAGAAAAGCCATTTCTTACGAATGTCCGCAGAAATCTATCCGTCGGTTTTACATCATTGAAAAATAGAAATCTGTCAATATCCGTCAGTAATTTCGACAATTACCGTTTGGTATAATCCGTCGGAAAATCCGATGAACTCTTCCGTCAAAAATAATTCCGACAAATAACCGATGGACTACTATCCGTTGGTTTTTTGGACAAAATAATCGGACGGAAAATCCATTGAAATTTCTGGCAAGCTTTCCGATGGATTCTCCGTCACTTATTATGACTGATTACTCGTCAAAGAGTTGTCGGAATTATTGATGATATTATCGACGAAAATTCTGTCAATAATCCGACAAGGTAAACAACAAAAAGTCGTCAGAACATCATCTAAGTTTTTGTATTTTATTTTTTATTTTTTTGAAAAATAAACAAAATAATTTAAATTTTTAGAAAAAAAAGTAAAATAAAATTAAAATAAAATGTCATTTAAAAAATAATATTGAAAATGCATAAATGAAATAGAAATTTTTTTTTCTAAAAAAAACATAAAATTAAAATTTTAAGCGGTGAATCCAGGTGCAAATCCTAAACCGGGAGATAGAGACAGGGGATCAAAACGGCCGGAAAAGTCGGAGAACTTAGAGCATAAATATTATGTTTGGAGACACAACCGTTCTTCCATCTTTTGGTTTCTTGCCTTGAGAAATTCAATTTCTGCTTGTTGTTCCTCGTACTTGGAGTATGTGTTGTCGCTCTTGCTATACCCGGAAGACAAGCTGCTCACATTGTACTGCTCAAATCTGTAGCAACGGTCCTAAACGATCGGGGTTTGCACAAAAAAATAAAATTATAATTATTATAAATAAATAAAAAATAATTAAGTAAAGTTAATTAAGATATTTTATTAATTACATGGAGGACCAAGTCGTCAAGTTTACTAAGTCGTCAATAACTTGTCGCAAAACCTCGTCTGAATTATCCTGAGAGAGTTGAGTCTGCTGCTTGGTAACTACGTTGACGACTTCTACGGCGAAGGGATCCTGGATAAGACCCGTAGTCTTGTTGGTGTGGGTCGTGGTAAGGAGGTGGAGCAAATATGGGGCTACACCGCCTCACTGAAGAGATTATAAAATATATTATATTTTTAAATTAAGTTAAAAATCAGTTTAAGAAATATTTAAAATTAAGTTAAAGATAGTTGATACTGATTACCATTTGATGAGCGATCTGCTCAACTGTGACGACGCCCTAATTATGGGTTGATATTCCTTTGCCGTCTTGATAGCTCTTATGGTTCTTCGAAATTATTTCCAAAATTTTCTTCGTTTTTGCGGAACCCCAATAGACTTAGAGCTCAGTCTAAGTGTTCGGGCGAATCCCACTAGCATGTGACCGCGTGCTCTCCATGTCTTCTTCCATTCATTGATGTTCTACCGATAGATCACTCTGGCTTGGTCGTGATACTCGGTACGAACTAGAGAAGCTAGACTTGACTCTGAGATAAAAGATTGTTATTTTTAAAATATTATTAAATTTAACATTAAATTTAAAACTATAATTTATATCTTAATATTTAAAAGAAAGATATTTTATCCCAAAATGACGAAACCATCAAAATTTTCGACGAACAGAAATGAATGTCATGATTGTTTGTCCCAATATGTATGAGTACACAATGATCCGTCATAAATTCATAGGAAATTTTGACATATCCGAAAACATTAAAAATAATCATTTTATTTTATTTTGTTATTTTTTGTTTAAACTTTTTGAAAACAATCTTTAAGAATTTACAAGTCCTTTAAAACTTAATTATATTTCTAAAAACATTTTGTAAGATATTTCACAAAAATTTACAAATTTTTGTTAAAATTATATATAAAAAAATTATTCTCTGATGTCTTCGCCATCTGATGATTCTGTAGAGTCGTCCTCCTATTCAAATTTCTCAAGCTCGTTGTCGGATTTATCGTACATAATTTCATCGCCTACACCGGTTAAGTCGACCACTAGATCGATAGATAGCGACGTTTCCATGAAACCGACAGCTAATTCTCCATTGTCATCATTTTGTTGAAGCGGCTCATTTTCTTCAACATCATCAATCATACCTCTCAGGTATATATGTGTGACTGTAGTCCAAGGATCATGTTTGTTTCGCACTCTACGATATGAAATATATAAAACTTGGTCAGCTTGCAACGCTAGCACAAAATTATCATATTTTGTAGTTTTCGAGCTTTATGAATAGATGTCATACCAAATTGATCACATCTTACGCCATAACCTTCAAGATTGCAGATGACTTTAGAGGTTTCTCTCGTCATCCATATCAACATAACTTCATAGGTTCGACGCGTATCCATTCGTAAACTTTACACTTTCATCTATCTAGTGAAAAAACTCATTTCTCGACTTTCCATCTAATCAAAACATGTGACAGGTAGGTTTGCTTGTTCAGGTCAATGGAATGCGGAACAAGCATATATATCCGGCAAATCCAACCTAGAGTTTTTTTTTTCATTCGTCTTCCCCTTCACATTTAGGATAATAATCATGATGTTTTCGAAGAAGTTCTTCTCAACATGCATTACGTCTAGGTTATGCCTCAACAAATCATCTTTCCAATACGGTATATCCCAGAAAATACTCTTTTGTGCCAGTTATGCATTGCACCGACTCCGTTCATAGGGTGATGCCCGTTACCACCACAATCTACAGTTTTCTCCGCCCCGAAATCACGAAACTGATCAATCTTTTTTTGACCGCCGATTTCTGAGGGTGGTAGATCATACACTTTCTGGTCTTTCCTGAAAAAGTTGCACTTTTTCATATGAATGGTCCATAGGTAAAAATCGTCTATGAAAATCAAACCAACTCATCTTCTGCCCATTATTTAACTAGAATGCATCTGTGTTATCTTGACAGTGCGAACAAGTTAATCTTCCATGCGTTGACCCTCTAGATAACATGTCATATTCTGGGAAATCACTTATTGTCCACATTAGCACGACATGCATCATAAAGTTCTCTTGCGTAGATATAATGTATGCATGAACACCGTTCTCCCAAAACATGTTGAACTCATATATTCGCGGCTGCAAAAACACATCCAATGTTTTCTTCAAATGTTCTAGCCCCGAAACGAGAATTGTGAGAAATAGAAATTTCTGGTTCATGCACAATGACTGAGGTAAGTTGTAAGGAGTTACAATAACTTTTCATAGTGAATATTGACTCTCATGTTTCCCAAATGGGATAAAACCGTCTATGTTCAACCCAAGATAAACTTTCCTTGTTTCATATGCAAACAATAGATGCATTGACTGAAAATGTTTTCATGCTTTTGCATCAGAAGGATGTACAATCTTTCCATCACTACTATGCTATGTATGCCATCTCATAGTAGTTGTTGTCTGTTCCGACTGATATAACCTCTTCAACCTCTCCACAAAAGGTAAATAACACATCCTTCTAAATGGAATTGGAACTCTACCACCGGTCTCCTTATATCGGGGATGATGACAAAATCTACAACTTGTATGGTTGAAGTCTGCTCTCCAAAATAACATACAGTTTTTCTCACACACATCAATTATTTGATAAGCCAGTCATAATCCTTTTATTAGCTTTTTCGTCTCATAATATGATGATGGTGCCAACACTCTTCGAGCATTAGATGTCTAACATATTGTGCAATCTCATCACAACACTCATTGCTCAAGTTGAAATATGTCTTAAGTGTCATCAACCCACTTACTGCCAACATTGGCGACACACATTCTCTACATCCTAAATATATTGGATGTTTAGCTGCATCTAACATCTAAAAAAATCTCTACGCTTCCACGTTAGGTTTTTCAACTACATGTCTTTCCTGAACATAATATGGCACATTTTCGGGCATAACGTCATTAACCACATCTATCATTCTTATTGTGTCTACTTCTACATATTGTTCTTCATTATTATCTAAATTAACTATTGGACTAGTATTACCATAATTTATAAAATTAGATTCATCTTTCTCATGTAAATACCATATTTTATAACCGACATAAAACATTTATTGAACAAATGACTACAAAGCCTATTTACGTCAACATGTCTATGAGTTTTACAATTGGCGCAAGGACAAATTTTTTACCTATTGTTACCACGATTTCATGATTTCCAACTTTCATCAAGAACTCTCTTATCCCTGCTTCGAACTCTTCCGTAAGTTTTCCCATTCTCGAAACTTAATAAGGTCTATCCATCCAAGACCGAAAAAAATCACCAGACAACAAACTCATTTGATTAATTTCGAAAATATTTTTGAGAGAACTAGAGAGAAGGGGTAGATGGTTTTGTCATAAAAAGAAGAGTATAGGTATTTATAGACTCTGGTAAACTCGTTTTCCGACGGAAATTGAGACATTTTCTTATAGTCAAGAATCTATTGGAACTTCGTCGGAAATCTTCAACAAAATTTTAGACGTCAGGCAACAACTTAATATCGGCCTAAATTTTGTCGAAAATACTCAATGGTAACATTCTGTCAAAATTCCGTCAGAATATTCAAACGAACTTTCGACAAAAGCTATTCCATCGGAAATCCGTCAGAATTTCCAACGGAATTCCAACAAACTTTTTCCCGTCTGAAAATTCAACGAGTTATTGACGGATTTCCGACAAATAATCTGTTTGTTTTGTTGTCGGATATCCGTCGGTTTTCCGCCAGAAATTTCCGACGGATCAAAAGCCGTAGAAAAACTAACTGTTCTATTATAGTTTTATTTCGATCCTACACAATTACTCCCTCTGTTTCATAATAAGTGATGTTTAAAAAGATTCTTTTTGTTTCAAATAAAAAGATGTTTTGGATTTTCAAGGTAAAAATGATCATTATTTTTCTATTTTACCCATTTTATTATCCAATAACTATTAGTCAATACTACTTAATAAGTAATTAAATCAGGTTATAGTAGGTATTTTACAAATTTTATTAATATGTGTAATATCTTTAAACATCATTTAAAATGAAACGGAGGGAGTACTAGTTTAACAGTTCATACATTATACAATTCAGGTTTAAGTTTTTTTTTAACGCAAAAGAGATACTCTATAAATCCAAAGTTTGATATTACACAAGTCCGGAACGAGAACAACCATAAAGGCGACGGTTAACAAAACCCCGAGAAAAAAGTCGGCGATGTATAAAGATAACTCCGAGAACAACAAAGACCTAATAGAACGACAAGAGGACACCAATAACTGGCTACATGAATAAGGAAGGAAGAGCCGAGGACGAAGGCACACAATCTAGACGAAGCCACTTCATTAGAAGAGTCACAAACGCTGAAGAAGAGTAGAAATATTTCACCCGAGCTAACGAGTTAATCCACTAGTAACAAGCGAAACAGAAAACTCTAGAGAACTCGGAGGTGAGAGCCTGATCTTACCCGAGATCGGTTTTCCACGGCATGTAAAACCCCGCTTTAAAACCGCCAAAGATAGCCGGAAAACGGAGAAAGGCCCCTCCACAACTTGAACAAACCCTGAAACCATCAGAATCTAAGCCCAAAGTGAGACTAAAACATCCTCGGAAAATACCGAACGAGCTACCGATCAGAAACACTAAGGGTGGGACCATAACCAAGCCGAACCTAGACTAAACCGGATATATAACCAAACTCTACCAAGGGACCGGATCTGACCTAGAACCTGAACTAGCGGAAGCTAGGAACAAGTGACGGGACAAGAACAGCCGCTTCAGAGGCATGAAGAAAACATGCCTTCCACTCCTCCGCCATGAAGTCTCCGACACAGTTGAGCGACTAGAAATTTCGGCGAGCCTCACTGAGAAAGGTGTATATCACACAACAGCGAGCAAAAATGACTGACAAAAGAAGAAGAGTCAGGCTAAAACGAAAAGAAGATTAGATTTAGAGAAGCGAAGAAAAACCTATTATGGCGGAAGAGATCCGTTATCGAAGCCTCTGACGAAACCGAGAATGAACCACCAAGGAGAGAGAGACGACATTGGAGACAAAAACCTGTACAAACGTAAGAAAGGATATCTTCTCCTTAATGCTGTGGAGGTTGCCGGTAGAAATGAGAAAAGCTTAACAACAATGACGGTTAGGACTTCTAAGGAGAGAAGAAAAAGCGATGGAAAACTCTTTAATTTATTCAATTCTTGATTTTGATGGTTGATTCAAGTTTAAGTTATTCGGTGGAAACTTAAAACTCTAAACGTATATTTTAATGATATACATTGAATATGTCTTATGTTCACTTGCTTCCTTCTTGTAACTTCCATTATTGACTTTGTGGTTGCTCCATATGACATCATTGACTTTATTCGACGTTATTCAGCCACTTCAGAACAAGAAATGTATGTTAATTTGTATGTTACTTAATCTTGTATATAATAATATAAAGGACGTTTTCTGTGTTGACATATTGGACTTCTAAACAAAATATTTTTTTTTTTTGTAAAATAAGAAATTTAAATTTTTGATCAGAAACACTAACCAAGAATATAACCAGTTGATTTAAACAAACATTTTTAAAAATATACAAATACATTAAATAATAGACCAAATGTGTGATTATATATAATCATATTGCTTAGTTCGATTATATGATAACAGAAAAGTGTGTCGATCTCACCATACCTTTTCATCTTATGTACCGAAACACTTATCTCCCTTCTCAATGGTGCAGAAGAGAAAAAATGATTATGGGACTAAGAGTGGCAAAGGCGAGCCCTATCGGGAGATGTGTGAAAAAAATCTTTTTTCTACAAAGCATAAATCTTGCAATGTACGGAGATTTTGAAAATTATCAAGACTTACGGGGAGGCATCAAACCAACTTTTGAACCTCGGGAAATCCTCTCAAGGAGAGGTGAGAATGTACCTAGGCTTACTTGAACAAATAAATGGTTGTTTAAGGAAAGTTTTTAACTTTGTCCAAGAACGTCTTACAACAAGAATAAGCAATTGGTCAACCAAATTTCTACCAAAGGGAAGAAAAGAGATCTTAATCAAATATGTTGCTCAAGCTCTTTCAATCTATGTAATGTCATGTTTTTTACTACCAAAGAATTAACTGACAAGATTAAGAGTGCAATATCAAATTTCTGGGTTGAGTACCAAGAAGGAAAACACTGGATTACATTGGATAGTTTGGGATAAGATTTGCATCCCCAAGCGGAAAGAGGATTGGATTTTCGAGGTTCACAAGACTTCAACCTGGAGTTATTAGCAAAACAATAATGGCGTCTCATTTAGTACCCCAATTCACTCTTAGCTGGAGTCTTGAAGGGGCATTAGTATACAATTCTACCATTAATGAAAATAACATATATTTCTAGTTTTATCTTTAATAAATATTTTTATTTTTTTTCTTTAAATATTTTTTTAATGGCATATCATGTAATATTTTTATAATTCTAAGGTTATTTTCTTAAAAATGATTCTGAAATAATACTATAGAGATATAATTTTAAAAGAATATTTTGTTGTTGAGATATTGTTTGAAAACGATTTAATTTTAAAAGTTGTTACAATATTATTTGATTTTTTAATTAATATTAATCATAATCGTATTTATTAATGTAAAAATATTGTTTAATTTTCGAATTAAATATGGGTATTATATGATATATAATTTATTTAATTTTCCTAGTCATGAAATGAAAGGTTTATTATATCTTTTTAGGTAGATAAACCCTGTTTTAATATAATAGATTGCTAATATATTAACTTGGACATAAAATTTACTAACTAATTACTAATTTTTTATTTCTTGTATAAAGTTTATTAAACAATCATCTAGAGATATAAGAGATATTAGAGATATTTTATTTTGAAATTAATATTAATATATTGACCAAAAAATAATATTAATATAGTGTTTGAAATTAATATGAATATATTGAATAAAATATAAATAGTTAAAATATTATCAAAATTGATATTAATTTTAAAATGAAAAATTAGTTAGGATATATAAACTAAATTTATGGGATTAAGAAAAAAATTGATTAAAATATAGTTTCTATTTATATTAAATTAATTTAAAATCACCATAAATATGTATATTTATTATAAATTAATATAATTTAATGGTTATAATACTTTACGTTATTAAGTTTTTTAATTCCATGGAGATTATTATAATAGATGAATATTTTTTAATCTTATATGTTTTTGTTTTTATTGGTATTTTTAATTTGAAATGAATTTTTATTTTGATGAAATTTATATTGCAATAAAACTTAGATTTTTTAATATTGTTTGATTTAATCTAAATAAATCCAACTTATTACTAATATTTTTTAATTAACTAATGATTTATATTTTAAAATTTTATTAATAATTTTTTGTTTGAAAATAAATTTGTTAGAAAGTAATTAGTTAAATCCAACGTATTTTTATTAATATTTTTTTAATATCTTAGTGAGTTAGTTAGAGATATTTTAATTTATATTTAAAACTTAATTGAATTATCGATAAAATATAATGAATATACACGAAAAATTATTTTATTATTATCATTATTTAGTTGAATATTTTATTTAATAGCTTAGTTAGTTGGTTAGAGATATTTTAATTCAAATCATCCTAAGATATAGTCCATTATGACTTTTTTAAGTAGATAAACTCTACTTTAATATAATAGATTACCATCTTAACAATATTTTAAAACTAATATCAATCTTAAAAATGTTTTAGTTGATTAGATATGAGTTGATATTATCATACAAATTTCCAAATCAAAACATAAATAATATTTAACCTAGAATATATATATATATATATATATATATATATATATATATATTATTATTTTTTATAATTTAAA
>OVAO01001632.1:0-14572 GCA_900406285.1 Biscutella auriculata
TTTCCGGAGAAAAATGTTATTTTCAGTGACATATCGTGATTTTCCGAGAAAAACGTGCTTTGGCAGGAAAAAACGTGATTTCCGGAAAAAAAAACGTTATTTTTCAGGATAAACACATGATTTTGTTGGATAAAATGTGACTTTTCAAATGTATCTTTCAAATGCATCAACAAACATAGATGCATCCAAATGGTTCATCCAGATGTATTATCCAAATGCATCTTAAAAAACAAACATCATCTAGATGGATCATTCAGATAATCCATCCAGATGGACCCTCTAGATGCATCTCCCAACTATACAAACAAACAGGACCTATGTGTCTATCGCAATTGATCAGACAAATAGAGTTATCCCACAAATCAAAACCTAGATACATGATTTCATTCCGTCTCGAGTTTTTTTGTTAGAAAGACTTGGACATTAGGAAATAGCCAACTTATATGTTTCAAGGTATTGCCCATTCGAGCTGAGCAAGGCCTTGCTTGAGATGTATACTGTCACAACGTGAATATACTGACACCACTTAAATATGTGATCTCTAGAATTAAAATTTCCAATTCTTACTTATTCTTTTTGAATGATGTCAAAGAGAAGACATATCGATTAAATTATTATGGAAAGAGCAAGAAGAAAGGTAGTAGAAATTAAAGTAATGTCATGTGTATCAATGATCCAACTCTGTCCATGGTAATTGCATATATGGTATATATGAAATGCATCTGCATGTGTATATAATGTATTGTTTTTAATTCTTTCCTTGTGATTTAGTAAGTCTAGAAATAGCTAGGATGACGTAAGTGGAAGAATCTAATTGCTAAATTACTATTCTCCAAAATTTCTGAAAATTTTATTCATAGTTATTTCTTAGCTTCCCTTTATTTAGAATCTAATTTCTAACAAATTTTCTTAACAATTTTTCTTCTCACATATTGTACTTTACCTTTTAAGAATAAAAAAAATATAAATATGAATGGAAGAGCTCTTTTATTTAAAAGACCATGAATTGCATTTGTAATTGTGAAGGGAATTAATATATTTGTTCATATATAATTAGATAAGAAAGAAGAAATCTGACTTCTTAATTTATCAAATTTCATTACTTAAATTGTAATTATTTTTGAAGATTTATGTTTGGATATTATATCATTGTTTTCATCTATTTTTATTCAAATATAATATAAAAATATATAACATCAAATATAAATAATTATATTTTTATTTACATTACACATTATATCTAATTATGTAAATATAATATAGAAGTATACTGTAATATAACATTTATAATTTTTATGAAGTTATATTATAATAAATATATATTATTTATCAAACATAAATTACAACAAAAAAATTCTATAATAATTCGCGCGTAGAGCAGACTTACACCTAGTATTAATAATAAGAGAAGTTTGAGGCCTCTCAAACTAGACACGTCAGATTTTCTAGGTACTCAATATAAATGACATGTCAGTAGGTCAACTAAAATATCTATCGTTCAAACTCAAAGCCTCTAACATGTGCCATAAACATTTAAAAATAGCAATTTTCTGTCATTAAATCACCATGTCCCTTCATCTTCTATCGTCACATATTATTTATTCAAATACTATTGTATTTACTCAAATCATTCTCAGAACCAAATACAACAAAATGTTTATATTACGGTTACACTCTCTGGAGGATATTGTTTTGCTTCCTAGATTCAATTCGTCTGTGAAAGAAGAGTCTTACATTGATATCTTATCAGGGGAGATATGCATCCAGCTCTGGGGATCTTCAGTAGGTAATTGGAGAACCACGAATGACATCAAAGATATTTGGCTTAGGTAAGAACAAAAGAAAATGATGGTAAGTGAAAAATCATGGCTAAATATTCCTAATCCTTAACTATGTTTTTGTGCATTACAGTATAATCTCAATAGCAGACATGAATGAAGTCTATGATGAGCATGCAACGCCTGGTGGCTAAATAGATATTGTTATTATATCAACAATGAAAGAGTTTGTATAGAGTTGGTGACTTTGTTGTTGGTTGCAGATCCAAATATGCTTGAAGTGGGGAATGGTGGAATGTTGATAGAAGAGTACGTAGTTCATTTCAGCATATGGGCAATCTCGCGAAGGTAAGTAAATTCGCAAAAGAAACTCTCTTCAATCAAGATCTATCCAATCTGAAACAAATGGATGTATATATGTCACATGCTCCTCTTCTCTTGGTTGTGACCTAAGAAACATGACCAAAGAAACAATGGAGATCGAAACAAAGAGGTCATTGTTATTAATCAAGGTACTTGCTTATTGTTTGGCCATCATATGTCCCCTTAGAACGATGTTTGAGTTTATATATATAAAGAAAATCAAATGTTTTTTATAGATCCACACGGTGTTCAGGCCAAGAAACTTAAAATGGAAGGCGATATTGAGGTCAGATCTCATCTTAAAAATGACATTTACTATTCCGTCAATCTAAATGTTAAAAAATGTGTGTTTCGTTCAGCTTTGGGCAGAGCCATTGTAAGGTTACAGAGTAGCTTTACTTCTGCTTAACCGTGGACCAGTAAAGTTACAAATGCAATGTGGGATATGGGTCTGCAGATAGTCTGGAGGCTTTACAAGGCATTTCACAATTAACAATGGGGAGTCTTCAAATCTAGAAAGATTTTCGAGGTCACTTGTGCTCAAATTTAGGTAAAAAATTGAAAGCAAATATAATATCTTCAACCTCAGATTGATTAAAATAGCTGTTTTTTTCTAAGGAGTCGAGTCTTTGAAACAATTTTTTCAGAAATCGAAGTTACCAGGAGGAGAAATAAGAACTACATGATGGTGCTCTTTCATTGTATCCAGCTACCAAGTCATATGCTAAAGAGCGACATAGCTCCTTTTATTACCACCAAGACATGCCAATGAGTGACACAACTCCTTTCATTGTATCAGAGTACGAACTTTGTGAGATCTTTGTACATTGTTTGGCTTTAACGGTGGATGATATCTTCTTTATGTGTATCAGCTTCGTCTGAGGACATGCTAATAAAGAGCTCTTACATAAGCGGTGGGGATGATGGAATCACAATAGAGAGCGGTTGGGACCAATATGGAACTACCTATGGACGACCTTCAAAGAACAAACTCATCCGCTTCATGGTTCGGTGAGGGATCATTGTTCCCATAAATCATTGTTAATCCAATTAATCAACTTGTAACAAAAGCGTTTAGCGCAAAAACAGTGATGGTATATATCAATAGGGAGTGATATGTCTGGTGGTGTCTCGAACATAATGGTCGACAACATTCTGATTTGGAGCTCTGGATGAGTTGAGAGTTGGCATTGTCATTAAAACCGACTACAATGAGCCCCTCGATGGTGGATTCAATCATCAAGCCTCCATGTGCTTGAGAACATAAACTACACCGAGACTTATTGTCAAGGAGTGCATGTACCGGTGGGTATCCAAAGAAGCAAAGAGTTTCCAGTTAAAAATGTAACCTTTAGAGACATGTCAGTGATGATAACCGAAAAAAGAAGCACATATTCCAATGTGATTATGTCCAAGAGCGTGTGATAGGTACCATCTTTTCGGCTCCATGTGAGAACCTTGATCGCTAAGACCAGCAAGAGCAGTTAGTTAAACAACATGATTCACAGAATGAAATTGATATGGACTAGGGGCTCTAATCTTATACAAAGAAGTATGTGTTTTTGGGTTTTGGCATCTTAACAACTAATTTTACTTCCTTGGGAGTTTGTACATATAGAGAACATTTATAAATTGGAGCAGGTTTTGGATCAGAGACACTAAATTGTATTTTACACTCATATACAAAATTCTATTAATCTGGTTCCAAGTTCAGATTGGATTTGATTTATTTTAGTTTGGTTTGGTTCGGTGAAACATCTTTCATTTCATTAATTCTTCATAGTCATAAGTTTTTAACAAAATTTAAATTCTTAAAACCATTATATAATTTAGATTATTTTCAGACATATTATTATGTGTTTCAAGTTTTCATTCTCGAATTTGATCTAGGTGATAATTTATTTTTAAATTATTTGGAAAATGTTTTCTATATAAATAATCATCGTATTTTTTTATTTAAAGAATTAAAATCATCCAGATAATTTTTGAGTATCAATGTTCGTGGGAATATTTATTCAATTGTTTATTTGGTTCGATTTGGAATATTAAGTTTTGATTTTATAAGACTTTTTAAGTTATGATTATTTGAGATTAAATAAATAATTTATTTTAAATTGTACTATAGATTTTAATATATTCAAAGATATTACGCTATATATTTAATAAAGAAATAAAAAATTAATTACTTTAGTTAAACTATTCAGTTTTATATAATTTATGTTCAGTCAGCTCGGAAAATTTGGTAAATAAACTTTTCTATTACTTCAAGTTTTTAACAAATTCAGTTTAGATTCAGTTTGATTTATTTCGGTTTGGCTCGATTAGTTAATATCTAGAAAAATAATATGACGGTTAAAAAATATTTGAAAAACTCCGAAGTAAGGTGAAATATGTTTCTTTTATATACAAACTGACTAAAAATAAAGGTAACAAATATAAAAATTACTCTTTTTGTTAAGAGATTTGATATTGTGTATGATATTAGACACTTCTTTATTTTTTTAGCAAGATTAATGATGTGTTATTACAATTTTCAATATAGCGTTTGTTCGGAATTTTAAAATCTCTCTTTTTTTAGCAAAGTTAATTATGGATATTACAATATTTTTTCAATATTTTTTTGCAACTAGGTTGATAGGCCTGATGAAAATTAGGGATAATTTATGGTTAAAGTTCATACCTACTTGAAGTTAGAGAATCTAACCAATCTAGATTAAAATTTATGGTTATTTTCTTGAAGTTAGAGAATCTAGCCAATCTAGATTAATTTTTAAAACAAAAATCATAGAAGAAATATCTTTTCGAAATTTTAAACTTAAAAAGCTATATACATCTATTATAAAAATTCAATTAAACCATACAAAATTTAAATGCTTTGAGAAAAGTCCATAAAAATTATAGACTAAAAACAATTATAACAATTTGTAAGTTATTGAAAATTTTGAATTAAATAAATACAATACATATTAATATTAATATTATTTATTCATATTTTAAATGAAATAAATATTAAAAATTAAAATATAATTAATAAATTCTAAGTTAAAAACAAAAATTATAATTCCTAGTCTTATATATAAAAGAAGAATTTACTTACTCCTACGTCATTCTCTCTAACTCTGACACGTCAGCCTTCTTCATCAATATTATAAAAAGTTATGTATTTCACGAAATATAAGTTTTTATTACTGTGTCATCTCTCTACCTCTTCATCTTTCCAATTGATTCATATAGTCATTAGAGAAGCTATTACGAACGCCGTTTTCCCCAACTGTCAACGAAAGCTCCTCTTTTGATGAACATACGTTTTGAATCGAACATGCACACCTAAGAGAATAGGTTTTGTTTTTCTAAAACCATCTAAATTTTCAGGTTTTCATTTCACTAATAACGTTCTGACATTGGCAAACATTCTCATGAGCTCTGTAAATAATAACCTAAATCTAAGTTTTTTCCTTTCATAATTAATTTATGATTTTCTCATTAAGGTATTAACTATTATGTAGCTTAAATCGGTAGATCTTTTTTCCTGATCGTTGCTAATGAAGCATCGGTCAACTTAACAACCTCCAGAGCTCCAAATAGCTCGATGAAGAAGAAGACTTCATTCTCTACAAGTAACAGAAGAATTATTCGATAGCTAAATGAAGAAAAAGGCCTTTTGGGCCCAAGACCAGATCATCTCCAATAAATCAATAAAACCTTAAGGCCCAAGACAGACTGGCCCAAGACTCTATTCTCCGACAAATACTCAACGGTCTAATTCAACAATATGCCGTCATCCTCTTCAACNATAAGGCCCAAGACAGACTGGCCCAAGACTCAATATTCTCCGACAAATACTCAACGGTCTAATTCAACAATATGCCGTCATCCTCTTCAACGTCTCCCTGCAACCACAACAAAAGGACAATTATAACCAGACCAAGGACAAGGGTAAAACAAAAGTAATTGAAGGGTAAAACGTCTAAGAGAAAGTATGAGTGAAACCCTAGAGAAATCTCTATATATTGTAATCTCTATCTTCTGTATTGAGTGAAAATAATGAAATAAAAACTCAGAAGGCTATTATTCACTTATCTCTCAATTCTCTCTTTCTTTCTCAAATCTGAAAACTCCTTCATGGTATTAGAGCTTTAAGGTTCTTCTCCAAAGAAATGGATCTTTATGCTCCTCCTCCCCTAAGCATCTCTAATTGTGTCACCGTTAAACTCAACGAGATATACTACATTCTCTGGAAGAAGGAGTTTGAAAGTTCCCTCTCAGGACAAGGTCTGTTGGGTTTTGTAGATGGTACGCTACCTGCTCCATCTCTGACTCTTGAAGCTCCTGGCCAAGATGGGTTGATTCAAGACATGCCTAACCCTGACTATCCAGCATGGACTAGAATAGATCAAATAGTTAAATCATGGTTGTTGGGCTCATTCTCTGAAGATATACTAAGTGTGGTATCTCATTCTCGCACAACTAAAGAAGTGTGGACCTCTCTAGCCAACCACTTCAACTGGGTTTCAAGCTCTCGTCTCTTTGAGCTCCAAAGAAAACCTCAGACTATCTCCAAAGGAGACAAGTCCATGACTGACTATCTCAATGAGATCAAAAGTATATGCGATCAACTGGCTTCCATCGGGAGTCCTGTAAACAATAAAATGAAGATCTTCTCAGCACTTCATGGAATAGGCAGGGATTATGAACCCATAAAAACCAGTATAGAAGGTTTCATGGATGTTATACCTGAACCTACATTTGAAGACATTGTGCCAAGGTTGTCAAGCTATGACAATTGTCTACAGAGTTATACAACTGAAACCACAGTCTCTCCACATCTAGCCTTTGCAAGCATTCATTACCCAACTTCTGGAGGTTATTATCAGAACAACAATCAAGGAAGAGGACAAACTTACAACAGTTCTGGTGGTCGATTCAGAACTAGAGGTAGAGGATCTTTCTCCACCAGAGGCCACAACTTTCATCAACAAATATCATCTTCAAATCCGTCAAACTCCTACAATGAAAACCGTCCCACATGTAAGATATGCGGAAAAAGGGGACACAATGCTCTCAAATGTTGGCATCGTTTTGACAGCAGTTACCAAAGTGAAGATCTATCTACAGCTTTGACTATTATGCAAATTACGGAAATAACAGACAATGGTGGCAGCGAGTGGATCCCAAATACAGGAGCTACTTCTCATTTCACTAACTATACTCAAGGCCTACATCAAACTAAACCATTCTATGGATCATTCACTGTCATGATAGGAGATGGAAACTATCTACCAATCACTCACATAGGTTCAACTTCTCTACCTTCCTCATCAGGTAAGCTCCATTTAACTGATGTACTCGTATGCCCTGATATAGTTAAATCTCTTCTATCCGTGTCCAAGTTAACTTCATATTTTCCATGTTCCTTTGAGTTTGACTGTGATGGAGTTGTTGTTAAGGACAAGGAAACAAAGAAAGTTCTGATGTTGGGAAGAAACCATGATGGCTTATACTTGCTGAAGAATCCTAAGGTCCAGATCCTGTACTCAAATCGGCAACAAGCTGCAAGTTGAGACATTTGGCACCAAAGATTAGGACATCCTAATGAGAAAGTTCTTCAGCAACTATCAAAAATCAAAGCGATTTCTATTACTAAGTCTGAAAATAAACTATGTGAAGCTTGCCAATTAGGCAAAAGCTCTAGATTACCTTTTTCTCCATCAAGTTATGTTTCCTCTCGTCCCTTAGAAAGAATTCACTGTGATCTTTGGGGGCGCTTTCCTGTTCTGTCTATGCAAGGCTTTCGTTACTATGCCATCTTCATAGACAACTTCTCTCGTTACTGCTGGTTATATCCGCTAAAGCTTAAATCCAACTTTACTTTATATTTGATAACTTTCAAAAACTGGTTGAAAATCAGTTTCAAACGAGTATTGGATCCTTCCAATGTGATGGTGGAGGAGAATTTTCCAGTCATAAGTTCATGCATCATCTTCAGAAAAGTGGCATTCAAGAACTAGTCTCATGCCCCCATACACCGCAGCAAAACGGCTTAGCAGAAAGAAAACACCGCCATGTAACGGAACTAGGCATGGCTCTGCTCTTTCAAAGCAAAGTTCCTCAACGTTATTGTGTAGAAGCCTTCTACACCGCAAACTTCCCCCATCAACCTTCTTCCTTCCACTGTCACAACTGAGCAAAAGAGCCCCTTCGAGATTCTCCATGGTGAAGCTCCCAATTACACATCTCTGAGAACTTTCTGCAGTGCATGTTTTCCAACCCTAAGAGATTACGCTACCACAAAATTTGATCCAAGATCTCTGAAGTGTGTATTTTTTTGATACAATGCCAAATACAAAGGCTACCGCTGCCTCTATCCCTTAACTGGCCGTGTCTACATCAGTTGACACGTAATTTTTGACCAATTAACATTCCCTTTTTCTACAACATACGCTCATCTCCAATCAACTGGGACCTCAAATCTACTTTCAGCCTGGCAGAAAAGCTTTGCGCGCCATATTCTCGATCAATCTCCAATTGAAGCTACCACCAGTACAACATCGGACTACATTCCGTTATCAGTAAATCTTCCTCAACCTCTGGAAACTTTATCTTCTCTATCAAGCGATCTCCATCCATCTTCGGACTCAAATACGCCTATAAATTCTCCCTCTCCATTAAGATCATCATCTACTCATCCAATCCCTGAAGCATATCCAATTCCTAAAGCGTATCCTACATCCAACCTATCCACTCCAACATCAATCCAGGATGTTGTATCTTCCTCTACTAGCGAAAAAGACAGTACTGGGCATACGACTAGATCTGACCTTGCTTCAAGGAGTAACAGCGTCCCAGTTTCACCAGATAATCCAGAAGAGACAGAAATTCTAGGTGATCACTCTCCTGTGTCTACTCATCCTATGATCACAAGACTGCAGAGAGGGATAACAAAACCCAATCCTCGCTACGCTCTGCTAAGTCACAAAGCTAAGTTTCCTACACCAAAAACAGTTTCAGAAGCAGTTAAGCATCCAGGTTGGCATGCGGTTATGACAGAAGAATTAAAGAATTGTGATGATGCAGGAACCTGGTCTCTCGTGCCTTACTCTCTTGATATGCATGTATTGGGCAATAAATGGGTATTCTGCAACAAGCTAAATGTAGATGGTTCCCTGCAAAGACTACGAGCAAGATTTGTCGCCCAAGGTTATAATCAGGAAGAAGGAATCGACTATCTAGAGACATACAGTCCAGTCGTTAGAAGTTCAACTGTGAGAATAGTTCTGCATCTGGCCACTACCTTGAATTAAAAACTGAAGCAGATGGACGTCCAAAACGCTTTTCTCCATGGAGATTTGCAAGAGACGGTTTATATGAAGCAACCTACAAGATTTATTAACAAAGAAAAGTCAGATCATGTCTGCAAATTACACAAATCTCTCTATGGATTAAAACAATCTCCTCGTGCCTAGTTTGATAAAGTTACCACGTTTCTACTTGAATTTGGTTTTACTTGTAGAATGCGAGATCCTTCTCTTTTCATCTATTCTCATAATACTAATGTGATCTTACTATTGCTCTATGTAGATGACATGATTATTACTGGAAATAACTCAGGGATTCTTGCTACTCTCCTTCTCCAACTAAACAAGCAATTCTGAATGAAAGATTTAGGCAGATTGCACTATTTCCTGGGAATTCAAGTTCATCACAATTCGGAAGGTCTGTTTCTATCTCAAGAGCAATATGTAGAAGATATTCTTGCCACAACATCTATGAGCAATTGCCAACCAATGCCTACTCCTTTACCATCACAACTCGATAAATTTCCTAAGGAAGTGGAACTATTTGACAATCCTACCTACTTTCAAAGTCTCGCCGGTAAATTACAATACCTAACCATGACAAGACCGAACCTTCAATACTCGGTTAACTACATCTGCCAGAAAATGCATTCGCCCTCTATTACAGATTTCAAGCTTTTAAAAAGAGTTCTTCGATACATGAAAAGCACTATCAACATGGGAATTAAATTCGAAAAGAAAACAAGCAATAAACTTACAGTTTTCAGTGATAGTGACTAGGCTCGTTGCTCAGTTACAAGGAGATCCACCGGTGGTTTCTGCACATTCCTTGGATCAAATCTCATCTCTTCGTCATCTCGCAAGCACGCCACCATCTCCAAAAGCTCCACATAAGCGGAATACAGAACCATGTCAGAGGTGGCGTCTGAAATTACGTGGCTCAATTTCTTGCTCTGGGAAATCGGAATCACTCAACCAGAGACTCTGATTCTTCACTGTAATAATTTATTCGCCGTCTATCTCACCGCCAATCCTGCATTTCATGCCAAAACTAAGCATTTTGATATTGATCAACACTATGTGAGAGAAAGAGTGGCTTTAGGATCCTTACTCGTCAAACATACACCGGCGAGTGCACAGATGGCAGATATTCTTACGAAATCTCTTCCCATCGCCGCGTTCTCTTTTCTCCGTTGCAAACTAGGTGTCGGTGAACCCCTTAAACCAAGTTTGAGGGGGGCAAATGAAGCATCGGTCAACTTAAAAACCAACAGAGCTCCAAATAGCTCGATGAAGAAGAAGAAGACTTCATTCTCTGCAAGTAACAGAAGAATTAGTCGATGGCCAAATGAANAAATGAAGCATCGGTCAACTTAAAAACCAACAGAGCTCCAAATAGCTCGATGAAGAAGAAGACTTCATTCTCTGCAAGTAACAGAAGAATTAGTCGATGGCCAAATGAAGAAAAAGACCTTATGGGCCCAAGACCAGATCATCTCCAACAAATCAATAATACCTTAAGGCACAAGACAGACTGGCACAAGACTCAATATTCTCCAACAAATGCTCAACGGTCTAATTCAACAATATGTCGTCATCCTCTTCAACGTCTCCCTGCAAATCTGCAACCACAACAAAAGGACAATTATAACAAGACCAAGGACAAGGGTAAAACAAAAGTAATTAAAGGGTAAAACATCTAAGAGAAAGCATGACTGAAACCCTAGAGAAATCTCTACATATTGGAATCTTTATCTTCTGTATTGAGTGAAGAATAATGAAATAAAAACTCAAAAGGTTATTATTCACTTATCTCTCAATTCTCTCTTCTTTCTTTCTCAAATCTGAAAACTCCTTCAGTTGCAACATCTAAAACCCTTGCGATGATTTCATCTGGATTGTGTGGAAACTATGAAGATGCATTTCATTTGGTAAGGGGCAAGAATCAGTTCATGAGATGTTCTTAAGATATTATTCATAACGGATTTTCATGGATATGGTTTAGATATTTCCTATTGAGGTATATACATTTCGGGAGTTTGCTATCACCCTGTTCGCAGTGGGGGAATCTTTGTGTTTCTCTTGGAATTTCTCTTTGAAGCTATTAATCTCCCTTGGTATTGTTTGTGTTTATGATTGGTTTGTAAATCTTGTTAATTGCAAAAAAAACTGAAGATTTTGTGGAAATTTATAACCTACATGCTATCTCTGCGACCAATTTACAGATTCTGCCATTCTTCTTCCTCTGTAGGACCGAGTATTGCATCGAGTCGTCATGTCTCAATCGAGGTCAATCAGATCCAAGGTTTAAAACCTCTTGAAGACGGACCTGCTCCTTTCAAGCTTAAATCTGATTGAGACCCTTAGAAGCTATGCAAGCTATTTAAAGCTAATGCTAATAACCATTTTGTGATTGAAAATCGATTTGCTTTTGAAGATACGATTTCTGGATTAGTTGGAGCCCGTCAGTTTGATTTCGTCGAGGATTTGCTTGAGCATCATAAGACACTTTGACAAGGTAGGCACGAGGGTTTCATTGTTCAGATTATAATGTTTTATGGGAAGGTAGGAATGACGAAGCAGGGCTTCAATGCTTTCCACAATATGGATTTATACGGTTGCAAGAGGACTGTTGATTCCTTCAGTGTCACACATAAAGTCTAAACTTTGAAACCTGATCTGCTCATCATCCAGGAGTTCCTTGAATGCTCGTCAAAGTATGGAGTTGAAATTGATGCAGTTTGGATCGATACTTAGGTAGTTTTGGGAAATCTGCTAAGTCCAAGGATCGAACAAGACAGTTGGGAATGTTTGGTTTCAAATCAGATCGACCGAATGGTCGAGTCAGCCAGTCTAGATGAATGAGATTTACTGATCATGTCAGATTGTATTAGATCGACTAGTGGACTTGATAAGGTTGATCAATCCGAGATTTGTGGAGCTAGTTGGAACAACCCAATAATCAAAGGATCATATAAGATGACTGGTTGGATCGGACCAACAGGTCGAGTTGGATCGATTGGTTTGATCTGATTGGTATAATTGGATATAATGGTTGGATCGGTTAGACCATGATAAACTAGATCAAATAGAACATTCTTTCCAGGGAAGCATCAGTTTAAATCAAAGGAAATTCTAGGAAGCGGTTGGGAACATTCCTTGGATCGAATCGGGTGGGGAGAGATTTTCGGATCAAGTGGTTGGGTTGATGGATCTATATAAATTGATCCTTACTCTCACTTTTCTCTCATTCACGAAATATAGAGAAGGATCAAAGAGACATCGAAAATAGTGACCCACCGTCAAACCACCGTAGAGCAATCGTCGAATTGAGTTCGAGTAGGGTTAGAGAAAGACAAGAGCATGGAGCCGCCGTTGAACCACGACGGTGCCGAGTTGGATCAAGTGAGTCAAAGCGTAAAGAGGTGTTAGACCGAGTCTGAGTGATCGTGAACCGAATGAGACTGAGATCAAGCCGAGTAGAGTCTGAGATCGAGTTGGGTCAAACTGAGTTGAACCGAGCCGACTTGTGGTTCATGTGATGTCTAGGTATGCTTGTGTTGTGTTCTTTAGTCAAACCTTGATCACTTTGTGGGTTTAAGTGTTTGGCTGGATGAGCGGGATGTCCTGTTAATCGTGTTAATCCGGTCAAGGATATGACACTTTGTGGGTTCTGTTACTTGGTCGGAGGGACCTTTGTGGTTGTGCTGGGTCTTCATGGTTGTTATGGGCCTTTGTGGCTGTTCTGGACCTTGGAGGTTGTTTTGGACTAAAGGCAATATCATCAGGGATTGTTCGACATTAAACCCAGCCGTGATCGGTAGGGACCGAGGTCATCTCGATCGACCGACCAAAACGTATTGAGGTCTCATTTTGTCGATACGATCAAGTTGACAAACCATATTGAGAGGATTAATAGTGATCTGATTGGGAGTTTTTCTTTGTGGATTGTGTCTCGACTGGTAGGGACCAAAGGTCAGGGCCGCATGCCAAGGGAAATAGTTTGATGTTATGTGGATTGACTGGATGGTCGTCCATGGATTGATTATCTAATCAGTCAATACTGATCAATTGGTTTCATGGTTTAAGTCAGATGGAATGGATGTACTCACTAGGTGAATGTGTTTTTGCTGAATTGCTTTCTTTATGATTGCATATTGATCAGGTTCAAGACATGGATGCTTGTACCGGCCGTGAGGAGTTACGCGAGGACTGAACGGCTGATGGATTTTGTCTGGGTAGCTAGGTCAAGTAATGAACAAACTAGGTTGTTAGCGGACCTTGTATGTACTTGAACCTTGTTTAGCCAGTTTATTAATAAAGAGTTTGTTAAGAATTCAATTTGCATGAATTTGGTTAAGTAAATCTAGAACTGAAATTGACCACTTATTCAATCGTAATAAACCTCAAGTCAGAATAAGGGAAAACTGGGTCAGGGTATCACACGTTGCCCCTTGCTTGATATCCACTTGCAATTAAAGGCGATGGATTTTTTACTGACAAGCTGATTGGCGGGGTTTATCTATGCTTTCCCATGATTTTTGAAAGAATGGATCGACTATGTTGTTTGGTTTGTTACCAAGCTCTCTACGTTTCACGTCGATCCTCCTCCGATGAGCGCCCTATCAAGTTCTATTTCGAAAGGTTCAGCGAACTGAGTGGCTCCAACATCTCCGTCTTGTTTCGCGGGTGGATTATCTTTGATGTCAATCTCCTCAATCGTATTTTAGGTTGATCCTTATTGACCCGACACATTGCTTTGAGATGATATTTTTCAGCTAGAACACATAGCGTTTCAACGTGCTTCATCAACATCAATCTCATGTTAATGTTGTCCACGTGTCACCATCTCGTATTGCATCAAAGGTGGATGGTGGTTTATGGAGACTAGGACAATATCCGCACGATATACAGGTTTAATTTTATTTCGTATTTTCGTAAAAGTAACTTTATTTTCAAATTGTTGAAACAATGTTTTTGCATTTTCTTTTCTCTCGTAATGTTATGTTTGTTTGATCAGTTCGTAATCTTTAAATTATTGTCTCACATACTTTAAATAGCTAAATTTAAACCAAATGTTTGTAAAATAAACATTTGTAAAGTTAAGAAATAATATAGTTATCCAATACTAATGTA
>OVAO01001633.1:0-14571 GCA_900406285.1 Biscutella auriculata
CAGCGGCCAGCATTTGGTGGCATAGTGAACACACTGAAGAAGCTACTAAAGTCTCCAGTGCAGCTCATCCAAATGGGTGGAGAGAAAGGGGTAATTCCAACATAATATAATCTAATCAAATCAAATCCCATTCCATAGTTTAAAAAATTGTTAAATTTTAGGGTACTAACAGAAACACTGTAGGTGCGATGCGTTGATTAGCTCCTGAGTTTGATTTTAAAATAGAAAAAAAAATCAATGAGACGAGGCCTTGCCTGGAAGAATGGAAGGCTTTTCTTTTTTTGTTGTTTGATTTTTGCTTGTATAGTTATTATAAACTCGTTTACATGCGAGACAACGAATAAAATTATGAGATTTGGTTTCTTGCGGTTGGAAATTGGAGCTAGCTACTGTCCTAAATTTGCAATCCTTTAAAGCTGTGTCATTAAAAGTTTCTGTTGAATCAGAAGTTGATATGGCAACAAAGGAACTTATCTAAATAGTGATACCAATTTCCATACGGAAATAGCGTATTGGTTCTCTTTGGTTAGGCTTTTAACTGACATGTAACATAGTTGTTCGGTCTGAAAAAAAGATCAAATCGCTTTAATTTCTAAACACATGTAACTTCGACAGTTTGTGGTTAATGCACGGCGAGTTTTCTTGGGCCGTTCTAAATTAACGCGTGTCGTGTCTTCTTGGATCGGTTCCAAGTGTCTCAGCGATGAAGCAGTTGTTAGAAACTCTTCTTAGCCCGCTTTTTATCAATATATTAGGTGAGATCTTTTTCTCCATTAGATACATCTACTAGGTTGGGTTGTATTATTTTTGGTTAGGTTTTTCAAGATTTTTGTGGTTCTGTTAGCGTTTTCTAGTTTCCTTAACTGTATTCTTGTATTGTGGTTTTCTTTCTGCGTATTTTGATCTAGTTTCTGAGAATTGGTTTATATCTGTCGACTTAGTAGTTTTTATTTAGACTTTGTTCGCTTCCTAGACTTTTTGTCTCGGTTTTATATAATTGTATCGATTTACTCTCTAATTTTTTTGCTAATATAATTTTAGACGACAAAAAAAAAAATTGTATTGTTCACTGTATAACTACCGCAATCCAGTATCATTTGAGAGAAAAATAATTGTTTCAATTTTCTTAGTAAACTGAAGGATCACAGTCGTAATACAAGATTCAAGATTGGTTGCGAAACAAATTTCACCACAAAAACATCAGTAAGAGAACCCAAACTGTTTTGGGAATCTGATTATCTATAAATAAAGTAAAAAAACTTGGCCTATAATCTATCTCTCACGTTTCTGGCCATCGAGCCATATGAGCTTTGGCCACGAAATTCTTCCCCTGCAATTATGTTCCTTTCTATATCTAACTGTTTCAGTTTCAAATTTCTTAACACGAAAAAACGCATCCCAGTATTTGGTCACCGATCTAGGCTCATGTTTTCCATCATCATCCTGAATACACTCTAAATTCGAGAGTGGTGAAGAACAAAGGTACCTTGTTGTGTCAACTGAGTGCTTGCCAATGTGGTTGTGTGAAATATCCAATACTCTTAGCTGCTTCACATGTCTTAGAGAGTCCAACGCTGAAAAACTCCGGATTCTGTTGTGACTCAGATTTAGGCAAGTGAGAAGTTGCCATGCCTCCAATCCTGCATACACCATCTAATTGCATCTACTGCATAGATGCAACAACTGAAATTGAGGATGTAAACAGGACACTTTGAGCAACTTACCTTCAGTTGAGTGAAGCTCATTGTGACTGAGGTCTAACATTTCGACAAACAGCAATTTGCTAACACTGGATATCCGAGATAGTGATAAATTATTTGGCCGTAGACATACAAGGTTGTTCATATCCCTGTACCGAAAGATGACTCAGTGCTTGAAGTCACCTGCACAAACGTTTTCTTTATGAGTTGTAGGCATGATGAAACAATAAAATTTTAGAATCAAACAATGAGAATCGCAGCTAAAAGGAAGACTAAGTACCTTGTGGAGAAGAGTTGCACTATGCTTATCCTTATAGTACTGGTAATGCGAAGAATCCATCTCCATCAAATCGTTATACAGCTCGAGGATTTCTTTATACTGAACACCTTTAACAGCATCATTCGAAGTCATAACTTCAAAAGCCATCAAAAACCTTGCAAGAGTGAGCTTTCCAATTTTGCTAAAACGGAAAAATGAAAACAAAGTTGAAGACTATAATTTGTCTTTCCCATAAAAGCAAGACAGTATATAAGATATACCTATCAGACAATTGACGGAAACATTCAACCTCTTCTGCTATAGCTTCCTTACGATATTTTAATTCCATCTCTACATTTAACTGATCCAAGATGACAACAGAGCTCAAATCCTCTAACTGCGCATCCCAAATATCAAAACCATTCGTCCATGACACAATTCTTTCTTGTGAATCTTCGATATCATGAACATGCGCTGTAAAGAAAAAATCATAAGGAGCGCTGAAGTTACATCCTCTAGAAGAAACAATTCCTTGAGAATTACCAAAGTCTGACCTTGACTTTATATTCCTTGCTAAAACAAGGTTAAGAACTGAAATATTTCAGATGAGCAACCCATAAACAAGACTTTTGTGAATTTTTATTTGAAACTGGTTCCAGACAAGGTCCTTATTTCCTTTTAGTTCAGAATCAATCATAACAACAACAGATGAGTGATAAGTTGGTATTTAGTCTCTTCACTATTGTCTAATGAGAGACCAAATACTAACGATTCAATGTAGTATAGTGGGTTGAGCTTGACTCAGTTTTATCGAACCATAATTGAAGTTGATTACACACTAATTCTATGGAGAGATTACTAAGTATATGTTGATAATAGATGGTTGTTTTGTCATTAATAAGATCTATTGAAAGCATAAACAAGATAACAATGAAATAAGAAAGTCAACTCAACAAGCAAAAAGTCAACAAATACGATTTAAGAACATATAAGAGAGAACTAGACAATTAGGTAATGGCAAACGACTCGGGTGATTAAGACTATAATTGTGCTACTCATTTCTAACATTTAAATGCTAATCTTTAGTCTAAGAATTATCTAAAGAAGGTTAACTCAATCCCTTTGTGAAAAACCCCTTCACCAATCATGCATTGTATAATCTTTTGACTAAACACATAATTCAGGAGCAATAAACTCTAGTCCATACAACTTCTAAGCAACCCTAGGACAATTCCTTGGTTATGCCTCACTTAGTATACATTTGGTTCTTTCAAGCATTTCATCGAACACCTTCCAGACATAAAACACTTATGATTATGATTAAGTTAGCTACTCCTAATCAAGCTTTAAACACACCAAATACATGAAGATAATAGTAATCTAGGTCCTAAGCAACATAATCTAAACCCTAATCTACCAAGCTAATCACCTAGCAAAATGACTACTCACTCATGGTTTGGGCACAAAATCTCAAAGGAGAATCATGCCCAACCATGATTAAATAATAAAAAGATAGAAGGGAAATGCAATAGATAAACTCAATTCTTACAAGAGTTTCCAAGATTCTCAATGGAGTTCTAGAGAGAATATGGAAAAGAGAAGATAAAAACTAGATAGATAAAAACTATTTATACTCTCTACAAAATAAGTCAAAACCCTAAGTTCATGGCTCGCTGGAATAAGTGGACTGGTCAGCTAGACCGGTCCGGCTCTACTTGATGTGGCCGGTATGGCATGTCGTTATGCCTGATTTGTATGCTACCTGGAATGAGCCTTGGGTGAAATGGATCGGCATGGTTGAAAGTTGAGTCTTGGCTGGTATAAGTCTAGCGGATCATGTACCGGCGTAGGTTCCGGTGTGTTTGATCGGTCTAAGTTATGCGAATCGTGGCCCGATCTGGATACCGGGCTAGGTTAACCAATATGTTCCTACGGAGTGGAGTCTCTGAGGATCGGGATGACGCACCGGTGAAGCATAACCAGTCTAATGATGGCGAATGGTGGACTAGTCTGGAGTGACCGATACGAGTTGACAGATTTGGACTTAGCTCCCTCTTATGCTCCAAATTGCTCCTTTAAGTTCCGATATACGCCTTTGGTTAGGTTCCACACCTGAAACACAAATATGATAGGCAATACACCCTAAAAGACTCTAAATACAACATAAACTACGAGAAACGAATGAAAACTAAGCCTAGAAAGAGCTAAAAATGCAAGACATCAATTGGTCAAAAGTAGAGAATCAGTGGAAAAGAACCTGACTCAGAAAAAATAGTAGTGAACTTAGAAGAAGAGCCATTCAAGCACCCAGCTCGAGATAGAATGATACTGGAACCATGTTAAGGCCACGAGGAAGTGAGAAGTGGAGTCTCCACATTAACAGTTTGATCAAGAAGCCAAAGATGATAAAACCAGCCACTTTGGTCATCTGGGTTCGTAAAAATAACATCATGCACAACTTCATATTCCTCAGGAATCTTTACATTCGGCATAAACCCATCAACTTTTTTATGAAGCAAACTTGAAAGAAGGACACTGCAGAATTTGAAACAATAAAATGGATATATTGTTAGCTAATGGAGGCCCACTAATTCAGATATGTAAAAAGTGCTGATGTGCAAAGAAACTCCTTGGCTATGTAACAATGTTTACTGATTCGAGAAGCTTTAGTGTAACTAAACCTTAGCTTTTGTTAGTATCCCATAAATTTGTGGTGGTAATATCAACCAAATAATAAAGAAGCCATATAACCTAAAAATGATGGTCCTTGAGAAAAATGCATCTCTCCATGGACGAACTCCGTTTTGTACTATTAATACTTTGATTCAAGTCAGGCGACTATCAATCTAGTCTACAAATGCTTGCGTTTCTTTAAAAAGAAAAAAATAGTACTGAACATGTATATCAGCAAAGTTTCCAGATAATATACTAAAAAATAGCATAGCTACGATAATGCCATGCAAAATAGTTGCTGATATTGTTATCGATCATATCCTTCCTATATTGCAACTCATCCTGTTCTGACCTGTTGGTTAGCTTTTACAACAAACCTGGAAAGGAACAACACATAAATATACAAACTTGATTGACATGCGCAATGCCTTAAGAGTGTTGACATTCCCTGATTTTCACTCTAGAATTTATCCAAAAGTCGTAGTTCATTCCCTATGGAGGAATGCCCTTTACTCAAAACCCACTTTCGATGATGCCACACACCATAGGACTTGAAATTCTGTCTCAAGGCACTTTCTACCTGAACTTAGAAAATTAGAACAGAATTCACAGCAATGAATAACAAACTATTTTCATAAAAGAGTAAATTTGGCTAGTATGATATGAAGGAACCAATATAGCAGTAGTGAAAAAGAGAGAAACTTTCTATCTCGGTATAGTAGCTGGAATGGAAGTCAACCTAATGCAGATTCCAGATCCTCTGCAATCGACGCCTCAGAATTTTGGTTATTTTGAGGATTATTGTCTCCAGGAAAACGCACCACTCTAAGTTCTTCATCGAGAATTGACTTGACCAGGTTTGGATCAGACTCGATACGGGATAAGTTATCCTCCACGGCGAGCTTCCGATAGTTCCAAGCTGTGTAGACCTCCGGATTGATATCTAGAAATTTCGGGCTCAATTCAAAAGCTTCCTTGGTATAACTTGAAAACCAAAATTCCCAAGTAATGACGAAAGGACCAGAAAATTAGTAGATGAACAAAAAGATCTTGTTGGTATCTGATTGCACCAGATCAAGGGCCGGCTCAAGATCAATAATCGGCCCATCAAAGAAACAGGAAAGACAAAGCCCATCGACGAAGAAGCATAAGAGATCCGACAGGGAAAGACGCGGACCCTCCAGAAGAGAACCGGGTCAACTCCTCCTATAAATAAGGAACAGTGTCGTACGCAAAGGAGGATCCCGAGCTCGCTAGAGAGAGAAAGGAATAGGCTAGAGAGAGAGAGAAAGAGAGAGCTAGATTCATTGTTGTTCTTAGAGTTAGAAACTCGGTCCGCAACGACCTAACTTTGTATCTCGACCTCGCGACCCGAGCTCGACTAGAAGTCGAACACAGCTCGCTAGCTCGCACACGGTCATTTCTAATAAAACGCCGACCCGATCGGCTCCCCTTCAGTGGGAAATCTCTGTTTTATTTACTTTACGCTTACATTCGAGCTCGCGGATTAGATCATAACAAAATTACCGAACCATTCAAATCGTGAGAGAAGAAGGAAGAAGGAGGAGGAGAATTCGAATATCTGACGTGGAACCAAAGAATCCTAGGTGGATTCGATTCCAGATCAGCTGAAGACGATTAATCAATTATGTTTGGCGGGTTTAACATTCGGAAATGTCAATTTCCTGAGTGATTATTTCTGGCATCAACAGATCCTGTGAATCGTACTGAATCACTGGAAAATAAACTGATCAGATGGGTAAGACCCGTTGAGAAATAAAAGAGAAGATTGATGTACATTTTGTCATGGTGATAGGAAACGAAGTTTAACGGCTTTAGCAGCATAAGCTGCTTCCTCTTCCGGCTTGGACGCCTTCCTTGGACGACCGTGCATTTTTCACGGCCGTTGATAAGAGACGACTAGTGGGGACTCAACTTTTCCAGTAAATCTGATAAGAAAAATAGAATACAACTAAAAAAGCTAAGACTAATAAACACTGGTAAGAGAGAAAAGTGTAATAAAATTCTAGAAACCAAGGGAGAGATCAAGAAGAAGTAGATCACCTATAAAAAATTGCTTTTCTTCTTTCTCTTAATCTTTCTCTTTCTTCTTAGAAGAGGTGGAGGCGAGTGTTAAGAGCATGTTCAATGGAATAATTTAAAATGGGTTAATTGAGTGGCTGTCACATGGCGGTTCTTCACGCCTTTCTTCGTTGTTTCCTGAAACAACGTTTCTTCCGTAAAGAAACGTACTAACCATTAAAAAAATATTAAATGGGCTAAGGAACCCATGAAGAAATGTGTTTTGGCCCGCGTTAATGATGCTCTAAGAGGCGAAGACATCCTCATCTGACGATCTGTGTTTCTTCCGTGCACCTTTTTGTTTTCCGATCTTGTCCTTAGCCTCGCTGTCGTTGGAAAAAAATTCTAGCAAAAACACCAATCCTCCGGCTTCGTGGATCTAGGGCTTTTCAAGGCGGCGGAGTCGAAAGAAATCTCATATTCGTCGGTGACGTCCTTCTACAGTGAGAAGTCTCTCTAGAGCGCTCGTTGTCTCCTCTCAGAACCGTCCGGAAGGGTCCAGTTTGTGGGACCGAGAAGCGGTGACTTTCGTTTGCAGAGTTTCTTCTCTTCTGGATGGCCTCAGTCGCGAACGTTGATGACATAGCTTCGGGAAAAGGCGTTTTGGTCACGGCCGACTACTCGGAGCAGGATTTGTGCCAGTAACCGCTGGGGATTAGCATCGACGGTGTTGGAATCTCGGCGACGGTGGAGGATCGAAGGGTTGAAGACTTACTTTCGAATTAGGGTTAGGGTTAGTGCTTGGGCTTTTGGGCTTAAGCAATAGACATTGCCCTGTTTCGTTTGTAATTTACGTTGACCTCAGGTTTTGGGATCTGTAATGGATTGGATCAATCCGTTAATAAAGAAGCCCGTTTAAAAAAATAAGAAAAAAGTAGATCACCTGCGAGGAGGACGACAAAATGAGAGCGACTGATAGTGGGTTGGGCGTTCGAGTATATATTTGGGTTTAGATTTGGTTCGGGTTCGGGTTTTCAGGTTAATGTTTAGAGAATCCATTTCGATAATTTTATTTTTTGGTTCGATTTCAGTTTGGATAGTGTAAGGTTCGAGTAGGAGATCTAGAACCCGTAAAGGAACCGGAATATTCGGGTCCGGTTCGAATCTAAATTACCTGATTACCCGAAATAAAAAGTACAAATTGATACAATTTTGATAAAATTTGAAACAAAAATACAAAAATGTGTTTAATTTCCATAAATATAATTAATTATTTTAAAATATTGAATATTTTAGATATTTTTACTATGTAAATATAACTAATTAGTTTAGATGTATAATTATAATTTTGAATTTTATTGTATAAATATAATTTATATATCTATATATTTCGGGTAATTTGGGTGCCTATTCGATTCTCAGTTCGATTCGGGTTCTATTCGAGTTATTCGAGTCTATAAATCTAATATCTATTGGGTAATTACAAATAATTTGGTTCGTTTCCTCCTTATTCGGGTCGGTTTAGATTCTGTTATTCGGATCCGAATATTTTACCCAAAGTTAGAATTATAATATGAATACTTTTACACTTTGTAGAAATATAAAGTGCCGTTCTAGGATTTCATTTACTAGCACTATGTCAAAAATGAACTCTTGCTCTCATATCTATTTTAAATCGATGTTTTAATATTTTTTTTCATTTCTTTTCACACTTAAAAAGAGGAGTATCCTAAACTAATTTGTTTTAATGGAACCTTCTCTAGTATAAAAGGGAGGTTCTATTGAGGTTTCCTTGTCCGGTTTTATGGTTTTAAACGTCGTGAATCGACATATTTAATTAAACAATATGAATCGAGTTTTGGAAGTCTTCGTTTAGGGCCATGAATGTTTGCATAATTTTTTAGATTTTAGATTGTAGTTTTTAGATTTTTAATGTTGGTTTCAGATTTTAGATTTTAATTTATAGCTTTCGATTTTTTGGTTTTTAATTTAACTGTAGATTTTAGTTTTTATAAAAATACTTGGATGGTAATCTTTTTTTTTTTTAATTTTTATGTATTTTAAAGATCTATTCTATTATTTATAATTGTTAAAATAAATATATAAATTCATTTTGGACGTTTAAAAATTTAGGTTGTAATTGATTGGATGGTTTTTGGTTATTATTTTTGATGTATTTTTAAGTTTAGTTTTATTTAATTGTATATATTAACTTAATATAACTCATAATTTATTAAGTTTAAAATCATCTAAAACTAAAACACATAATAAAAATATTATGGATATATCATCAAATCTAATTTATTATTAATAAAAATTCTTCGTTTGAGCGTATATATTATTCTTTAAAATTTTTGATTAAGATTGTACCTGCATTATATGGGGGGTGATGTATCTTCAAATTATAATGTTACAATATTTTTAATTTTATATAAAAAATATTTTAATTTTAAATGTGTGATATCTAATCAATATTATTATTTTTTAGTTCTGTAAATTTATATAATTTTGATTATTTAATTTATAATATTTTATTTTGTATAAAATAATAATATTAGATATATTGAATTTGAGTCATGATTTTACCCATAGGATTTTTCCACGTCCATAAGAAGGTAGAAGATTTTTCCACGTCCATAAGAAGTGGTCCTCGTGGACCGCATCCTATAGACAAGAGCTTTGTAGTCCAAGAGAAGGGTGTGGAGGTATAAATATCTCGATGACATAGACTACACAACCAAGTCAGTCATATGGGGTAAAAAACAGAGGGTCTTTCACGAGATTGCGTCCATACATCATTGGCTAACATTATTTTTACAACATCCACGAATTTGCGTCCATACAACATTGGCTAACATTGTTTTTATTACAATATTGTAAAACACATGTATTTGTGTGTGTGTGAATTGTTGACTGTCAGTGGAATCAAATTAGACAAAAGTGACACAATTATCAGATTTAAACATATTATTCACGAAACAACATACCACATAAAGTCAAGCATCAAACATCATTCGTAAAGTTTAGGATTATCGGATGGACACTACATGTTTGAGTAGCGAAACAGAAGCACAAAATATAGGTTAAGACAATTTTGAATTATTGAACATACTAGAAAACATAAACTTGATAATACAAAGGAAGCAGCAAGTCTAACGTATTGCTTGCATAACTCATCCACTAAAGCATCAACTTCAACAGTCTAGGTGGTAGTTGATCATCAACTTTAACACATGAGAGTAAGAGAGCATTAAAAAGCGCTTAGTAAGTATCAGTTAGTAAGTATCAGTGAACAAGTATATATAGAACACTTGTCACAATACGATTATCTATCCTAGGTTAATTGTGAAATGTTTAGACCATAGTAGACATGCAGTGTGCAACCACCAATATTGGTCGTTATTTGTGTTAGAGATCATTTTTATCGCGTAAGACCAACATTGTGTAAAAAAACATAGAAAACACATAGTAAGTACCAATAAACGTGTACATATAGAACATAGTAACCCCAAACCACAACAATGACTCCAACCAAAACAACCAAAACAATGATTCCAAACATATACAACACATTAACAATGATGACTCCAACATTTATAACACAGTAACCGAGATAAATGAAAGATCACAATCGACCAACAATGTGTCACTACCAATATTGTTGATTATTGGTGGTATGTTATTTGTTCAAAGACTACCAAGAAAGAGCAAAAGGAAAGAATGTTGTAGGAACTTACCAATGGAGCTTGAAGTCGAAAACCCCTCGAATCATTTGGGGACTGTCATTGAGAACATATATCCATCTTCAAAAACAGATGCTCATAAGAGAAACTTGACTGTTAAAAAGCCATAAACCGAAGAAGAATCTAACCAACAATCCAGAAACCTGATGGTTGATTCTCAGGTTAATGTGTATTCCCTGATACTTTTCCAAACTTTAATCCTTTATGAACATAGCTTCCACTCAACCTAAAATACATCATATTACTAAAAAATCATTTTGACCAAAAGACAAAGATACATACATTAAAGTCCCCTTTTAGGCGTTGGCTCAATGACTTCAAGCATATAAAAACGAAAGTAAAGCAAACCTTCAATGAGGAATCAACTTGTTCGAAAATCATATCAGCAAGAGTGATTCCAGCAACATCACCATCTTCCTTTGCCCAGAAATAAGCTTCCACTTCCATATCAAACGATATTGTAGCTATACAGGTTACATCTCCTTGACTCAAACGGAATCACGAACTCGGTTTCGAAAAAAATCAAATGAAAAATTGCAACTTTTGTTAATTTAAGAGACGGAAGAACCTGTATGACTAGCATCTTCATCTAGGGCTAGTTTGATAACGATATTCAAATCATATGTAGGGTGTAAAGGAGGCTTGATGGTGACAGACCCGTGTAAACTCTTACGGCAGTTGGAGTCGCAGAAGAAGACATTTTGACGAAGGTATTGAAAAGAAAGATCAAGGAAGACTGCAACAATTAGATAAATGAATGAACTGAAAAGAGGGAAAGATTGAAATTGAGTATTCTCTGATAAACCTTTGGATTGCGTAGAATTGAGGCAACAACAATAGAAAGAGAGATTTTGGTTACAATTTTTTAATAAATTTATAAACTCATTTGGTTACATTCACAAGGTCTAACATCAACATTTCACAAGAGGAAAGTGTCTATTTTGGAATTTCAGCTATTATTTAAAAAAGTGTGTGTGTTTTTAGATTTTTTTTTCTATTTAATATACATTAAATCTCTATTTATAATAATGTTCATTTAATTTGATTATGTATTAAATGCCAATAGGACAATGAGAAAAAATCAGGGAAGATAATCAAAGTTTTAGACGATGGAAATCTAAGATTTTTATTGAACTCTTTATATATAAAGTTAAACTTTTAAAATTATTCTATTTGTTTATTTTAAAATTAATAAATTTGAATTTATTTAAAGTTTAGGATCCACCTTCGAATTGAGAGTACAAACACTACCTTGGAATCACTAGCAATATATTCGATCAAACTCCCGATTCTTGTAGATTCTAATTAATAAATATTAGTAATTTTGTATATTGGTTCAGTTTTTGTTGTGATATGTTGGACAATAGCTTTTATACGAGCGATCAAGAAAATGTTTAATATTTTTAAGATACTCGAACATTTGGTCTATTTGAAGGAGAATGCTCTTACACTGGCACAAAGCAAAGTTACATCCACATGAATGTAAGATTATGAATTCTCATTATGATTTTAGTGGAGTTACATTCTTGATTTTCTCTTCTAATGGTATTGTCTTGGGTGTTTATAATTTTGATTTGTAGTCCATGACGGGGAGAATCGATCGTTTTGTTATCATCGAATATGGTGCAGAGTTTGTGAGGTTGGTGTGGAAGTATTTTGTAGTTGGGGTCTTGCCACTGTGACCTGATTTAACTTCACATACAAAAGTAATAAGTTATTCGTAACCGATTATTTGAATTATCTAAATCGTGAGTTTTGCATAGATCTATGTCTTTAAATTGTTGATTGACAAAAAAAGTATTTACAAGTCGGCACACTTCCAACATAATATAAACAACCACTATATTATGATATTTTCACGTGGGTTTTGGAGTTGATAATTTTAGAAAAAAATATTGGATAATTCAAAATAGTTGGAGAACTTTTTGGAGAGGAGAAAGAAGATTTGGTTTACTGCAGCGAGGAGAACAAAAAGGTGGTAGAGGCTCGTTATTTATTAGGTTAGATTATGGAGAAAAAATGGAATATCCACAAGGGAATAAGAAGATGTAAAGAGTCTAGAAGAAAGATATGAATATCTTTTAAGAATGAATTAGAATTTTATCCGCGTTGTACGTAAGGTTTTATTTTTCTATCCAATTTTTTGTTGAATAAATTGTTTTTAATGAGATTTTATGTAATTTTTAACGATTTTAAGTTTATATTCATAAATATGACTATAAAATAATACTACAAATTTTTTTGTTATAAATTTATATTTATTTATAATTTTATCTGGTTGACTATTTCG
This sequence comes from Biscutella auriculata, assembly GCA_900406285.1. NCBI lineage: Eukaryota > Viridiplantae > Streptophyta > Magnoliopsida > Brassicales > Brassicaceae > Biscutella > Biscutella auriculata. Next base: position 12,688 of record OVAO01001633.1, read on the forward strand.
ACTTACTATAATTTATTTTACCTTATAAAATTGATTAAAATAGTCTTACTTCTAATTTTATTCATTAGTAATATCTTAATATTTTAAAATTAATTTCTAATACACATCTAAAATTTCAAATAATAAAACAGAATTGAAAAAAGAACAAGGGTTAAGATTTGAAACAATTACTAAACTAGGCTAAAACAATGGTTGGAAACAAATCTAATTTGATTTTAATCATTGCTTTACAAACTTGAATAATTTAGAAATTTTTCATTAAAATTAGTTAGCTCTTTCTCTCAATTTACTAAAGATAAATTATTTAACATTTTATATACATTTTAACAGTTTAGATATTGTCTTCAATTTTCTATTTTTAAAGTAATTATTCCTAAAAGATTCCTATATACATATTATTGGAAATATCTTCTTCAAGTTTTCATTTCTATTTCCAAAAAGAGAGAAAACAATATTTATAAAACATGTCCTGGTTTAGACAGTTAGAAAGTTTAGTGCTAAATCTGTACAAAATATTTAAATCAACTACCTATAATTTAACATAGTAAATTCATTTCATTTATAAAATTTATTGATTGATTTTTTTTATTGTTAGATGCATCAAATGCAAAAGTTTGACTATGAAGAAATTAGAGATCTTATAAATTTTTATTGTTATTAAGTTAAACATTTCATAGTATTGGATCATGGATTATGTAAATGTCATTAGTTAATTTTATAAACATATTTTGATTTTAATAAAATTTAATACAAAAATATCAAAAAACTAAATCGTAGTTTTTAGGTTCTAATTTAGACGAAATTACATATAATATAATTATTTCATATTATTTCTATGTCATATGTAAGATCTTTCAAATTATTATTCTCTACCCTTTAATTATATTCTACTCAAGTATACATTTTCAAATTCTAAACAAAATATTAATATTTAACATGTAGAATTATTATAAATTATAAATTTTAGTAATCATATATCACAAAATCATCTGTTGGATTAAGTTTCTTCTCATGTTATTTAAAAAAAATAATTTTACTATTTTAATAAAGTGGCATGATTGTTAAACAATATATTATATAAATTTTTAGTTTATGAATTCAAAAGAATTCATCATATTGAAATATGTAACATTATTCAACAGCCTTAAGTATGAATTTATTAATGTTCTATAAAAGTTTTAAGATTTTTAAATCTATAAGAAATCTTAACTATTTAGATCTAGTCGGTAGATAAAAAATGATTTTCTTGGTTTCAAATTCCAAAATTTAATGGACATGTTATCATTGATATTTTGATCGAGTGTTAATACCAGAATTAGAGATCTTATAAATTTTTATTGTTATTAAGTTATATAATTCTAAATGGATAGGAGAATTCACAAGTGTTAATATCAAAGATATTTAAATTGTTTAAATATTTTTTATTATTTTACGTAATTATCAACAATTTGAATTTAAATTTGAATTTTAATATAAAAAAATTTTGAATATAACATAAATTATTAATTAAAAGGTGAATAGAAATAATATTCATTTAGGATATTTATTAGTATTTACAATTATTAAATATTAAAAATATCATTAAATATCTAAATATTAAATTGGCATAATAAAACATATGGTTATATATTAAATTATTATAATAAAATATATGTCTTATCATTAATTGAAATGATTTATAATGATTTTCTAAATAGATAAACCATGTTTTAATAGAATACTAGATTTTTGACCCGCATTATGTGCGGGATTTTATAATAGAAAATATATTTATAAATTTAATAAAATATAATGTAGTTTTATTATATATTATCTTAAAAAGTATTAGTTATTTATGAGAAAAATAGAAACATAAATACAATACCGATTTTAATATATATAAAA
>OVAO01001634.1:0-10872 GCA_900406285.1 Biscutella auriculata
ATGATTCAAATTCAGTATGTAACTAATATTATTATTTTATTCAAAATAAAATATTATTATATTAAATAAATTTATAGAAAATTATTTATTAATATTTATTAATCACATATTTAATTTTGAAAATACACTTTTTTATAAAATTTAAATATCGTAACAATATAATTTAAAAACATATCACCACGCATGTAATGCGGGCACAATTCTAGTTCTTATTGAAACATGGAAAAATGTTATTAAATTCATTTATTTGAAAGTGATTATATTTTCTTCACTGTTAAAAAAATAAAGATTACATATTTATATTTATTATTGAAAATGACTTCATAAAATGATATGAAAGAAGAGTAATAAAAGACGACTGAAAAATTAGTTAAAGGGTCAAATTTTAAAACAACAAAAATAAATAAATAAATATATATATATATNGTTTCATGCTGATAAATATATTCAATAAAATAATATTTATATCATTTAAAATGGATCTTCTAAACATAAATTTGAAAGATCGAAAACTTGAAAGATCTGAACCAAATTTGAACCGATAACCAAACGTCTCCCGCTACATACACACAATCCCACCTCTTCTAAGTATTATAGGATACATTGATCTACGATCAACCGAATAATTGATTAGTGAGATCAACTGATATGAAAATATGACCAAATATGTGTTTATATCTGAGTTCTTTTAAGATTTCATATAAATCCCAAAAGTTCAATCAACTGCACAAGAACCAGGCTTTTTACCTTCCATTGTCACAAGGGATCTTGACATTGTACGCCCAATAGATCCTGTTGAATCAGTACCAAGAGGCTACATTGTACGCCCAATAGACATTTTACACATTTACAACTCATTTTTTTATATACAAGTAGAAAAAATAGAACTAAAACATTTATACAACACTACCTCTTTCTAGTATACGGTATATATGAGCAATACTGACAATGATGCAAGTAATGACGTCCATATGGAGTCATTTTCTCTAATCAAGAGAAGTTAGAATCTAGATTCACCTTGAATAATCAGAATCATCTGTCATTTATTTTCTTCTTCGATTAACATTACCGTCATTATACTCACCTCAAAGATAGGACTCCAGTCTTCATCCACAAGACATTTCTTAGTCACATCAAGACTAAACATGTTCAAAGTGTGCATATATAGCTTTTTCTTTGCGAACCTGCATGAATAAATAAGTGACGAATGCGAAAAAAAAATATTAGTGATGAAAATGATCATTAATAATGGACATCAATTAGTGAATGAAAATTCTACGAGTGAAAAGAAAATTTCAAATAGGATAAGATGTTTCATTGCTCAAACTTGTTTCCAATTGTTTTCAAAAGAGTGTTATGGTGATCCAACCTAACACTTATGATAGTTTTAAGTTTAAGAGAATATAGTAAATACCAACAATATTGTGCAGAGAGGATATCCAAAATTCTATTGTTTAATGTGGATTATTATTTAGAAAAATTGACTAAAACTCTTTATGATCATCATCTGTAACCCATGCCGAAATTAAAAAGCTAAAAAGTTGTACAAACAAAAAGAGTACATAGAGAAACACATGACTATGAAACCACAGAGAAAATAGAGAATCATTCACACATATCGAACAATAATACATACCTCAGTCATCATTTAAGCTTGTATGTCAAGATCGATACCTTAAAATCAAAAGGAAGCTTGAAGTTGAAATGCTTAACAAATATCAAAGGGAAGGAACAATTTTCATAGCAATTGTCTCCAACTCATATAAAGATTCAAATATATAGTATATAAAATGGCTTTCTACTTCGTAACCTATCAAAACACTTATTAATATTCATTTATGAAAGGAAATTAAAATCACATATACAGTTAGTTGATGTTTGAGTTTCTTCCATAATTAAAGGTATCTAAACAGTCATCAGTACAAAGGAAAGAAAGACTATGTCTTCCGAGATATTTGTAAATGCTTGCTTATTTAGTTGTAAAATTATTATAAATAATTTAGGAGTGCTGACATTGCAAATTGTGGTGAGTTTAGAAAAGTTAGGTGGATGTTCTTAGAGGTTTCAAAACTTAATTTTTATTAATATAGATTAATTGCTCATTAAAGGGGAGATGAACTCTTATTATAATTGCACATTTTATTTAAATGAGAGATGACACTTACCAAAACACGACGTTCTCAACAAAACGATGAGATTATAACTACTAAATATTTACAACTAAAAGAAAATTAAAAATATCAAATTATTTAATTTTGATTGGATCTTGAATATCTAATTTCGTTTTTTCAAATAGATATTATAGTTACAATAATTTAAACTTATTTTTTAATATATTTATTATATTAAATTAGATTTTATAAAACATATATAAAATATTCAAAATATATATTTTTAAAAAATCTCACATTGCTTAAGAAAGTAATAAATAAAGATGAATAAATTATATAAATAAGCTAATATGTTTCAAATGTTGGATTACAAGTCGGAAGCATAATTTATCAGTGAGCATCCAAATTACACAATTTTATTTTATTTTATCTAATTTTCTGTTGAACCAAACGATGAGATTATGATTACTAAATATTCAAAACTAAAAGAAAAAAATATCAATATATTTAATTGCGATTGGGTCTTGAATATCTAATTTTATTTTTCAATAGATATTATAGTTACAATAATTTTTTTTTTAAATAATACATTTATTGGATAAAAATAGATTTTTAAAAATATATATATGAAATTCAAAAAGAAAAATTTAATCTCACATTGCTTAAGAAAGTAATAAGCAAAGATTAATAAATTCTATAAATAAGTTAATTTAGTTTGAATATTGGATTACAAGTCGAAAGCATGATTTAGTGAGCATCCAAATTACACAATTCTATTTTATTTTATCTAATTTTTTTGTTGAACCAAATGATGAGATTATAGTAACTAAATATTTAAAACTAATTATAGTATCTAATTTTGTTTTTTTAATAGATATTGTAGTTGAAAGCTTGAAGAAGAAAGGAGAAGAAACGAATACTGCAAGATTTTATTGAATCATCTTGCTTACCTCACTGTTACATTGATTCTCAAATATATAACCAAAATACTAGGGTTTCTTAGAAAGAGGACAGCTGGCTAATCTTTTAGATCACAAAGAGAATCAAATCTATTTTGTAACAGAATTGTACTGTCATGAGAATTGCATGAGTGTGAGGTTGTTGCAGAAACCGTTGCAGGACTTTTCAAGCTGGTGATGAAAGACTCTGTTTGATGCAGAGGTTTCATTTTCTGAGCTGAGAGCAGACCTTTTGATTAACTGAGAGGCTTTGCATTCTGAGACATAATCAAAGCCTCTGTTTGATCGAGAGAGTTTCCTCTATTACTCCTTACACTCCCCCTCAAACTTTGTGTGGGTGGCTCATCCACGCCAAGTTTGTACCGTAAGTCATCAAATGTCTTCTGAGGCAATGACTTGGTCATAATGTCTGCAAGCTGATAGGCCGAAGAGATGTGTTGAACAACCAATTCACCCATAGCCACCCTCTCACGAACAAAGTGAAAATCAATGTCAAAATGCTTCGTTCGCTTGTGCAGAGAGGGATTAGCCGAGAGGTAGACTGCATAGAGGTTGTCACAGAACAACTCTAGTGGACGTTCTGAGAAGATGCCAACAGCTTGAAGTAAGGAAGATAACCACTTCAGCTCAGCAGCCGTATTGGACAGCGTTCTGTACACAGCTTCTGTTGAGCTACGTGAAACAGTTGGCTGCTTTTGAGCAGACCACGAGATGATATTTGAGCCTAAGAAGGTACAAAAGCCTCCAGTAGATCTTCGTGTATCCTTACAATTGGCCCAGTCACTGTCACTATAGCCCCTCAAACTGTGATCAGTATTAGATGTGTAGTTTATCCCATATTCAGCAGTTCCTTTAATGTATCGAAGGATACGCTTGAGAAGATAAAAATCAGAAACAGATGGAGCATGCATCTTTTGGCAGACATAGTTCACAGCAAACTGAATATCTGGGCGTGTAAGAGTGAGATACTGAAGCTTGCCTGCTAAGCTTCGAAAATAAATAGGATCAGAGAATGAATCCTGCTGATTCTGCACACGATCAAGTTGTAACGGCAAAGGTGTAGAGACTGAGGTGCACTCAGACATTCCAGCAATCTGCAATAAGTCCCTTGCATATTTAGCTTGATTTAAGAACAAGCCAGAGTCATGATAATGCGCCTGAATACCCAAAAAATAATGCAGAAGACCCATATCCTTCATCTTGAACTGCATATTCATAGCATCAATAAGACTTGTGACAAGAGCACAATCATTTCCAGTGATGAGCATATCATCAACATAAAGCAAAAGCAGAATCACCTTCCCTTTGACTTGATAAGTAAAAAGAGAAGGATCGGGTTTACTGCATTCAAAACCAAACTCAAGCAAAAACGCACTGAACTTATTGAACCACTCACGAGGCGCTTGTTTCAAGCCATAAATGGCTTTGTGCAAGCAACAGACATGAGCAGGTTTAGCAGCATCAATAAATCCTGGAGGCTGATGCATATAGATTGTCTCAGAGAGATCACCATGAAGAAAGGCATTTTTAACATCAAGTTGCCTCACTTCCCATTTCTTAATAGTAGCAATGTGCAACACTGTCCTGACAGTTGATGTTTTTACCACAGGACTATAAGTTTCCAAATAATCAATACCTTCTTCTTGCTCAAAACCTTTGGCCACCAAACGAGCACGCAGTTTGTCAAGAGAACCATCAGCAAGGAGTTTTGTTCTAAACACCCATTTGCAACCCAAGATATTCATATCAGGACTGAATGGAACAAGAGAATAAGTATGAGTTTCCTTAAGCGTAGCAATTTCTTCCTGCATTGCTTTATACCATCCCGGGTGTTTAAGAGCACTAGAGACAGTTTTTGGTTCAGCAGGAGTTGAAATTGTAACAAAGAGAATGTACCTCTTATTTGGTTTGGAGATGCCTGCTTGTTTCCTAGTTACCATGGAATGAGATGATGTCGTAGGTGTAGGAACAAGCATTGGAATAGAGTCCTCAATCACTGCAGGAGCTGAGACTTCTAGTATGTATGTCCTTTGAGGAGAGGGAGGAGAGTTGTTGCCTATAAGAACAAGATCAGAGCTTGCCGTACACCCAGAACTCTCCCCCTCAACCAAAGTAGTCATATTAGGAAGCCCTTCTGACAAAACTGCAGGAGCAGGAATCTTGGGAGAAGGAATAACAACAGCTGGTAAATCACAATCTTCAGTAGGTGCAGATACAATCGTAGAAGGTAACAAGAAGCTCTTTTGCCAGGCTTCTAATAGAACTGTCTTTGCTTGAGGTTGCAAGTGACTGTATGTGCTAGAGTAGGGAAAACTGTATTCATCAAATAAGGCATGTCTTGTGATATAGACACGACCAGTAGGCGGAAACAGACACCTATATCCTTTATATTTGTCATTATACCCGAGGAAAACACACTGGAGAGACTTGGGATCCAGCTTGTGTTCAGCATAGGATCTAAGATTCGGATAGCAAGCACAACCAAAGGTGCGAAGAGCCGAATAATCTGGCGGTTTGCTGTATAATGCTTCAAAGGGACTTATCCTCTCTGACAAAGATGATGTGGGAAGAATATTGGCAAGAAAGGCTGCAGTATAGAAAGCCTCTGTCCAATATTGAGAGGGAAGTTTACTTTGAAACAACATTGTCATACCAAGTTCAGTAATGTGTCTATGTTTCCTTTCCGCAATCCCATTTTGCTGTGGGGTATGAGGACATGACACAAGCTGTTGTATACCAGAATGAGTAAGGTGAGATAAGAACTTGCCACTCATAAACTCACCCCCTCCATCACATTGAAACATTTGTATCTTGGTACTTAGTTGGTTCTCAACTAGAGACTGAAATTTGCAAAAGACTGTGAAGAAATCAGACTTCATCTTAAGTGGATAAAACCAACAATATCTGGAAAAGTTGTCTATAAAGACTACATAGTAACGAAAACCTTGAAGGGATGTGACTGGAGAAGGTCCCCAAAGATCACAGTGAACCCTTTCAAGGGGTCTTTTAGCAACAAATTCAGAACGAGAAAATGGCAATCTGGTGCTTTTCCCAAGCTGACAAGCTTCACAGATGATGGAAGAAGCCTTATTAACAGATATAGCCTTCTTGGAAACTAAAAGTTGCAGAGACTCTGAGCTTGGATGTCCCAACCTTCTGTGCCATACCTCATCAGACGTAGTGATCTGTCTATTGGAGTAAAAGGCAGTGAAAGAAGGATTCTCCAAGACATAGAGATCCTTATGTCTTTTTCCCATTGTCAGAACCTGGTTGGTGACCTTGTCCTTAACACAAACAGAAATGTCATCAAATGTAAACGAACAAGGATAATCAGCAGTCATCTTTGAGACAGACAACAAGGATTTAGCAATAGCAGGACACACTAGAACATCCTTCAGAACTAGATTACCTGACATAGTTTGCAAATGAATCGAACCAATATGAGTTATTGGCAGAAAATTTCCATCTCCCACCATAACCGAGTCATTTCCTTGATAAGGATGAGTCTCTTGAAGATTCTGAGAGGAGTTGGTAACATGAGCAGACGCACCAGTATCAGGATACCATTCATTGCCAGAGAATTCTTGAGTGTTAGTGATACGAACAGCCGAGAGAGATTTTGTAAATCAGGCTGTTGATAGTTCTCATTGAAGCGATTGTAACACTTGAAAGCCACATGACCAACTTTGTAGCAAATCTGACAAATAGGTCTAGTGTTCTCTGTAGAAGCCTCACTATTCGGGATATGTTGTGGAAAACCACGTCCCTGGGTGTTGTAAGAGCCTCTACCACGAGATCCACCTCTGTTGTTTCCTCTGCCACGATTTGAATAGCCTCCTCTGTCTGTGTAGAAGGCTTGATGAGGATCCACATTAACCGTAGTGTGATACGATTGTATCTTATCCTCAAATCCAGTGAGTTTAAACATCACATCTTCAAAACATGGACCAGGGATCTAATTCATAGATTCTTCAATGACAGTACAGATAGATTCATATTCACGTCCTAAACCATGAAGAACACCATAGATTTTCTCCTGTTCTGACAAAGGTGAACCTATAGAATCAAGTTGATCACAAAAACCTTTGATCTCAGAGAGATACTGAGCCATCGGCTTTTGCATCTTAGTAGTAGTCTGGATTTTCCTTTGTAGATCTAACTTCCTGGTGGCTGAGACACGATTGAAACGTTTAGCGAGATACATCCAGACCTCTTGAGATGAATGAGTGAATAAATTCTATAAATGAAGTAAATATGTGTATACTAAAATTCTTTAGATCTGAATATTTAATTAAGCCAAATAATAAGATGTAAATTAACAAATATTTATCTTCTTTGATTAAAAATTAAATATTATACTATTTTGGCTTAATTTAAAATCAAAATATAAATGTCTAACACTGATAAAACTTTAAAACTAAAAAAAAATCTAACTAGTATGATAAAACTTTAAAACTAAAAAAAAATCTAACTAGTAGAAACTACTCATTTCCCCATATAAGTTGTTAAATCAAATCATAAATAATGAAAATTCAAAACAATATGTATATTTAATAATTCACACAGTTTTAGTATTGATTACAAAAGTTTTTTTTGGCTCTTCATTTATTATTTTTTTGTAGATAATATAAAGACATTAACATATCTTTAAAAAGTTTGAATAATTGGTATATTTTGAAGGAAAAAGGAATATCATTACGACTTAGCATAGTTTATTATATTTCTATTACAACAAATTCCTAATATGTTTTCCTCGATTATCAAATAAAATCATGATCGATTCATCATCAGTGAATCACAAGGTGGTGATTCATGACTTTATATAAGAAATTAGAAACTCGATCACTTTTCTTTTATGTAAATGGAATTTTGGGTTTAACATTTTCTCTTAACAGACTCGAATCTTTTGATGATTTTTAACATATTTATATAATGAAATTCAGAAATAGAAAATATATGTTAAGTATCAAAGTTAAATGAATGCGTTGGTTGGTCCAACTAACTAATATGGCCTAACATTAAAGAACCTTTAAGTCACTATTAGGATATGAACTTCTTGAACAGTCCAATATACATCACATAACGTGTCTCAATACCAATTCAATACTTTCTCTTCGACAACTTTTATAAAAAATTATTGAGCGGTCCATGTTTCAGAACTAAATTTCTATTTTTCTATATCCCAGATTTTTCATTTTCAAATCATTCAGTTACATTTCCAGGATTTGCGCACTTGTTTCATGTTTATATAGTGTCATTTTCACTCATTTGCATCCAATTTATTAACAGAAGGAAATTCAATAAATATTTACTTAGAATAATGAATTTTCATAATTAAATCTTAAAACATATATCCCTCAAACCAAACCCCATTTCTTGGAACTACAAGAAATTATGCCCGTTTCTTACGACCATTTTGATCAGAAATTGGTGAGAAATAGGTATTTGTGACAGAAATCCATAAAACGTAAATCGTTGGAAATTGATCATTGGAAAAAAAATTTGGTGAGTAAGCGGTCAGAAATATTTTCCACGAAAAATATCTTTGGAAAACTGTGGAACATGGCGGTGGGAAAGCAGACACTAATTTACCCACGGATTCGCCATAGATTATTTTTGTGGGAACTAATTGCTACCACTTAACAACCGATTTTTCCTACCGAATTCTAACCATTTTTGCTCATTGAATACCCTCAGTTTTCCCAGGAGAAGTTTCGACGATTTCCCCCCGAATTCCCTACCCCTTTTACTCTCTGAATCCTCTCGGAATATTAACTAATTATCTTCCGAAACTCTCGGAATATTAATTAATTATCTTCCGAAACCCAACAACTTATCCACAGATTAGTACAATTATTTTCCACGAATTCCCCACCACCATGTTGTTTACAAATTGTACAATATTCTAACATAATAATTGAATTGAATTCAAAATATAATGAAATTGAAATAAAACAAAATAACATAGATTAGAATCTTAGATAAAGTAATACAAACATTATCATACAAAAGTGTTAAACAAAAATACTAAGTTTGGAAGTCTAACATAATTAAACATTAGATTAGATAAACATGCACAAACTCAACCGTGAGTTGTGTCGGGGTTCTGACCGCTACGAGAAAACTCTGGAAATCGGTTAAGCATCTTCTCGATCGCGTTGGTCAAGTAATTGACTTTCTCCTTCAATTTTGCAGTTTCTTCTTTGACCAAACGGACCTCCTCGTCCTTCTCGGAACTTCCCAAAAATCTAATCGAGGAAGACCTAACCGCATCAGACAATGTACCAAATCCAAAATGTCTTCCTTTGACCTTAGGCATCAACTAGAATTCAAAAGAAATAAGAAACATAATAAATGTAAGATTACACACTCTCGTTTAACAATGATGAAATATTAGAAGTAACAAATACTTACATCGAGAACCAATTTGTTGATCTCGGATTGGAACAAGGCAACTGAATCTACAACACCACCATTAGAGGCTTGTTGAGATTGACGAACAGATTGAATTTCTTCAATCTGAGTTTTACACGTGTCAAGAATGTGTTTCATCCTCCCGTCCGATATCGATCCGGTTTGATTATTCTTGTGCACATCTTCCAAGAAAACCAACATGGATGGCTCTTGTCCACCATTTCCAATAGTCTTGCAATGATAAAAACACACATTATTAGAGACAGAGAAATGAATATATCTTTATATATATGATAACACACAAAAACATACCAGTTCATCTTTGCGTCTTTCATAGGTCTTGGATCCGGTGTTTTGCAATACCATAACCACCCCTCTCACTTCTCCGATTAAGCGAGTTTTGTGTCGCCCTAGCTACTACATCTTCCTTTCTCCAGAGTTTGATGTAACCTTTCCATATATCCTTTTTAAACCAATATGGTTTCCCTGCTCCCGGTTTCCCTTCTCCCGCTTGCCATTTTTTCTTCCACCCATGTAGAGTGGTGGAGAATGACGCATATGTTGGATATCGAAAGCTTAACGCACAACAACGGTGTGAATAGGATCCCAATTGAGCTCTTACTGAAAAGAAGATATATGTTAGAATTGTATTAAAAATAACTATGTTTAAATAAATAATATATAATATTACTGCAAATGCTAGAAGCCAAGCTTCTTTCTCCTCGAATGGCATACTATTATGCGTTGCAAAGGGCTTCCTGAGATAAGATTTCATCATCTTCAAAATAGCCTTCGTGATGCTCATAGTAGGATCATGCTTAAACCTTCCAGATCATAAAAATATATTCATATCTCTCTATGGTTAATAAAGTAAAACAAAATACCGAAGTTAGGCTTACCATATGGCCCCGTCTTTGCGTTGGGGATCAATTCTTTTAAGAACGTCCCGACCCAGAGTTGACAACAGTTGATCAACTGTCATCAGCGGAATAGATTCTGAAGTACCCTGATTGGAGTGAGGTGTTCTTGGTGTTCGAGGCTTTCTCGATTGAATTTGTGATGCATTTTGTGTCATGAAAGACTGGAACTGCACAAAGTTAGGTGTGGAATCACCATTGAAAGAACCTTCTGCCGCCATGCCATGTGTGCAGCAAGGTGACGCTCATAGGAGTCACGAGATGCTAAGTTTGGTATCACCTACAAAATAAAAGAGTTAAGTATCGTATTAACATATCATGGAAACTCGTCAACTTCGGTCAGTGTAGACTTAAGAACACTAACAAAGATGTGCTACGTATTAAACAATAACAAAAACAAATGATAAAAGCTATACATTTGCATTAACAACAACAAATATATATATATATATATATATATATATATATATA
>OVAO01001635.1:0-14567 GCA_900406285.1 Biscutella auriculata
ATGGAAAAGAAAGAGGGAGGCATTTATAAATAATATTATGGTTTCATAAATATTAAGTTTGTAATATTATTAGATTTTGTGAACTTTTTGGTCGTTTAATTAATTCTATTTTTAAGCAATTGATCTTTCTGACTGTCCTCACAACATCTGAGAGATGAAGAATATAGGTATATGTAAATAGTTTCTCTTTATTACCTGTTTAGGTAGATGCAATTGTCCAATATAAAGGAGATCGAGCATCATTTTGTTATCCTCCTTCTTGAAGGTGTGGGTCAGTTGTGTTAGGATTTATACTTGATCTCAACTCAAACCAACCTTGATTCATGTATCAAACACTTGCGATAAACTTAACGAACACATGAATTTTTATCCTAGTTCACGACCAACTGCTACGTTTGGGCGAATCCAAGATCCAAAACATGTACTATGAAAAATCAAAATCACCTTCAATGTGATTTACAAATTGATCAAAATCCCCTCTGTCTAACCGATTATAGAACCCAAGAGAGTACAAGAATTAATAAGGAAGAAGAAGACTAAGCGTTAAGCCTAGAGACTTTTATCTCTCTAGCTTATTCTATCAATTTACTCTGAGCAAAAGAAGAGCTCGTGAGCCAGTTAAGTCTCAAAGATGCGAGTCTAAGTTTTATACAGAAAAACAGAGTTTGCTTATTAGAGTCTAACAAATCTCACATGTCACAATGACCAATAAGAATTCACTCCTTAAAAGACTATATTTCATGAAGCTTATTTACTTCTCCTTCTTAGTACTTATTCCCGTTATAATCTCATATCAACTTCTTCTTCAAGTTGGATCATATGATAACACTTTACTCGGATGAACAAATGTTTTTGGAGCGCCCACATCTTTGGTTCCTTCGCCCTCTATAGGCTAGTAGATAGATGTCATTTGTTGTAAGCAAGTGTTGGAAATATCATTTTGTTTGAAAAACCAAATTAGTGATCAAGTCAAGAATCAAGTGAAAAGTTACAAGCTAAGTGAGTTATTGAATAAGTGGTAGGATGTGACCATAATTTTGCTTATAGTTTTAGTAATAATCTAGTACCAATAATGACTAGTTTAAAGGTTGGTAATTTAGCTTATAGCAAGTAAGAAACAATGTATAAGTATTGTTTTTTTGTTGTTTAAACAATCTATAGAAGTTTAAAGTTTCTTTCATCACTTTTCATAAGTTTCCTTCTCTGTTCGTCACTTTGAGCAATACTCTGTTTTCTCTCTCTGTTTTTTTTTCTTCTCTATTTCTGCAAATCCCGAGTCATTTTATAGGACACAAACTGTCACAGAACAAGGTTCGAAGATCAAATGAAGTTGGCCAGCAAAGAGATGACAACTTCCAACATGGTATCAGAGTTCTAAACATCCTTGTAGACTGAAAAAGACTGAATAAGAAGAAAAAGAAACATAACAAGAATGAAAACACGAACCAGAAGAAGAACAAGAATAGTAAGAGGAAGAAAGATGACATTTCACCTCCTATCCTCTCAAAATGTAGTTGTATTCGATGGACAAAACTATGAGTTTTGGGCAGCAAGAATGAAAACCACTGATATGTCCCGGATTTAGGGGTTTATAACATGATTTTGGCATGTTTGTAGACCTTTTGTAGAGTTATTAATGTGCTTTTGAAGTCTATTCGTCTCCTTCTGATATTTTACAGTCTAGAGTCAACATTTGAAGAAATGATGCTTTTAGACGAGATTGTAAGGAAACTTGAAGAAATCCAGATTCGTCAGAGCTCAAGTTCGAGCATCTGATTAAACGAAGACCCTATATAAGGATAAGAACATCTAATTTTCGAAGATACATTACTTTTACCAACTTTTGCTTTTAGAAACTTTTACAATTGCTTTTACTTAGTTTTAGTTTTGCAATCTAAGTTTCTATTTGATTTGCTAGGGAGATAAAACTACAAGAAAACAAGCGATAAGCGACTACGAGTGGAGTCGCTTTGTGGTCGCTAGTCGACCATGAGCGACTACGGAGCGACCACATTTCGTGGTCGCTTCGTAATCGCTCATGAAAAACTACGAGGCGACATGCTAAATTGGTCGGTTTAGAGCGCCAACCATAAGCGACTACAAAAGGAGTCGTACAGAACGTCTGGTCAATGTAGTCGCTCCATGTGGCCGCTTATATGAGCGACCTCACCATAGTCTCGCTTAGGAGCGACCATAGTCGTAGTCGCTCTTAGGAGCGACCACAGTCGTAGTGGTGTCATCTTGTCCTAGAAGATTATTTTGTTGGTCTTTTCTTAATCGATCAGTTCTGAGAAGGTGATAAAGTGTTGGAGCTTGTCTTGTGAGTGGCTCAGTTCGGGTGTTGGCTACGGTTTCTACCGACCTTGGTTTTTATTTCATCATTCGGAGAGGAGTCTTATAGTGAAGACATGTGGATCAAGATGTCTTCAGCGCTTGACAAGGAATTGATGTCGTTATCGTTACATGAGGAGGAAGCTCCATGTGTGATGCATGATCTCCCGTAGATGAGATCAACGAAAAGAAATTCGAGAAGTTTAATAGGAAGGATTTTAAATCCTAACTGCCAGAGAGTTTCTGCAGTCATAAGAGATCTCCCAAGGAAATGGCAGAAAGTTGATCGGGTAAAAGGTGTTGCACTGTCAAAGGAACGATTTCAGTTAATATTCAAAACCAAACATGATCTTCATGAAGTATTGGATAAAGGAATTCAAACACATAATCAATGGTCTCTGGCTCTAAAAAGGTAGGTGGAGAGTCCATCGAGCGAGTTCTTACGGTTTGTACCAATATGGGTTCAAATGAGGAATATCCTGGTTGATTACTACACAGAGAAGGCATTATTTAATTTGGGGGAGCTAGTGGGGTCAGTGATGGTGTTAGAATTTGATCCTGATGAAACTAGAGTCCAGGACTATATTCGCGTGAAGATAAAGTTTGATGTATCCAAACCTCTTAGGCAATCAAAGGTTTTGGAGATGTCGGATGGCTCCTTCCATTCAATTTATTTTGACTATGAAAGGGTCCAAAAAGATGTTATACCTGTCAAAGGATGACCCATAATCAAGAAGTTTTCCCTTTGTTTCTTGAACAAAGTGATGATCATAAAGAAAGGGATGATGGAAGCTCCCAACAAGCTCAATCCTCCAATGTTCAAAGCGAAGAGCCGATTATTTCAAAAATGGATCCACTGTATGGAGTCCTATCGGAGGATCAAGTTGGAATTGACAAGAATCTGGGAAGACCTAAGATAGCCCCAGAGGTTCTTAAAGAAATGAGAATATATTTAATGGTTGCGCCTGATTCTGAGAAGAAGATCAGAGAGGAAAGGGTGAGAATGTTGATGGAGGAAGCTCTAAAGGATCCACTTTCAGCTAAAAGAAGTTTAAGACTAGAAACCTTGCCGGTTGTCTCCAAACCGATAAACAAAGGGAAAGGGCCAATATTCGAGTATGAGGTCAGTGGTGCTGTGGCTTATTCTGAAAGTGAGGTGATTAAGGGTGCTCCTTTAATGTCAGATGCAATAAAAGCTGGCAGATCCAAATCGGTGGAGTTCGGAAGGGATTCTGCTTTCACGAGAATTGGTCCAAAAATGGACAAATCTGTCTTCAAAAGAATTGGAGTTGCATCTCCAAAGGATATATATTCAAATGATTCTTCTTATGCCTATGGAAAGAAAGGGAAGAGTGGTAGTGTTAGAAAAAGGCCTCCAAAACTACAGAGACAAGGAAAGGAGAAGCAGGATGAGAGTGAGGAAGTAGCCAAAGAGCCCTTCATAGATAAGTTAAAAAGGCCAATGAAGGAGGATGCATCTGATGCAGCAATGGTCTATAAATGAAGAAAAGGTCTGGCCGTCTCCGACAAGGGGAGGTCGGGTTCGCAATGAGTCTTCTAGTTTGGAATTGTCAGGGTCTGGGTCAGATGCATAACCTGACAATTCAGAGACTAAGGGAGATGAGGCTATCTCATTTTCCAGAAGTAGTTTGCATCTTGGAAACGATGAATGGTTCAGATATAGTTAGAGATCTTCAACCTTGGTTGGGGTATGATAGATTTTTGGCAGTAGACCCCATTGGTAAAAGCGGAGGTATTGCAGTATTTTGGAAGTCCAGTGTTGTAGTGGATGTTGTAAATTTGGATAAAAATGTAATAGATTTAAAACTATCTTTTGGCGAGAGCTCTTTCTTTGCTACCTTTATATATGGAGAGCCTTGTATTATGAATAGACCTATGTTATGGTAGCGTGTTTCTCGAATTGATGTTCTTAGGAAATCAAGTTGGTGTATACTTGGAGATTTCAACGACATCATGCATAATGGTGAAAAGATTGGAGGAAATAGAAGAAGTGAAGCTTCTTCTATTCAGGAATATGCTTGATGCTTGTGAAGTGGTTGAACTTCAAAGTCATGGTAACAATATGTCTTGGGCAGGTAGAAGAGGATCTTGCTGGATCCAATCCCGTCAGGACAGATGCTTCGTCAATGATGCTTGGAATGCAATGTTCCCAAACTCAAATCAGGTTTTCTTGGATAGAAGAGGATCAGATCATAGACCGGTTTTAGTCAATCTGATAAACGAGAAGAATAGTTACAGAGGCCTATTTCGTTTTGATAAAAGATTTCTGCTAAAGCCAGATGTTAGAAATGTGATTGAGAATTCGTGGAAGGAGAGATCTTTTGATGAGAATTGGGGTTTGTCAGACCGGTTAAGATTGTGCAGGAAAAATCTAAGTAGATGGAAGAAGGCCAATCCGACTAATTCTAAAGCCCGCATTGAATCTCTTCGGGTTGCCCTTGAAGAAACGATGGATTCTCTTAATCCGAGCGCAACCTCTATCAAAAAGATCAAGGGTGAATTAATCAAGGCGTATAAGGAAGAGGAGAGCTTTTGGAAACAGAAAAGTTGTGAAAGTTGGCTAAAAGAAGGAGATTGTAATACTAAATTCTTTCATGCTGCAGTGAAGAGTAATATATCTAGGAAGTCTCTTGATGTTCTTTATGATAGAGAAGGTCGATGTCATCGATTAGAAGCCTCAAAAGCTAATGTGGCCATTGAATTTTTCTCTCATCTTTTCACTTCCTCTAATCCTCCAAATTATGAGGAGTGGTTTCTAGGGTTGGAGAAAAAGGTTATCGATGCAATGAATGTGGAATTGATAGAGAAAGTCTCTAGAGAAGAGATTAAGGAGGCGGTTTTCTCAATCAGAGCTGCAAGTGCCCTGGGTCCGGATGGTTTTACGGGTTTATTCTTCCAGCAGTATTGGGAGATCATAGGTGAAGAGGTGGTGAGGGTAATCCAAAAGTTCTTTGAGGATGATAGCTTCCCAGTATAATGGAATCACACTCACTTTTGTTTGATTCCTAAAATCTCAGATGCGTCTTGTATGAGTGATCTAAGGCCAATTAGTCGTTGCTCGGTTATTTACAAAGCGATTGCTAAGATATTAGCGGCCAGAATGAAGCCGATCATGGAGATCATTATTCGCCGAACCAATCTGCATTTGTGGCAGAGAGATTAATATCGGATAATATTTGTATTGCGCATGAGATTGTGCACAGCTTGAGAACGCATCTGAGGTTGAGTAAGGAGTTTGTGGCGGTTAAAACAGATATGTCTAAAGCCTATGATAGGATGGAATGGTCTTTTCTGGAAGAGATTCTCAAAGGGATTGGTTTTCATGCAAATTTCGTGAGATGGATCATGTTTTGTGTTTCCTCGGTCTCCTTCTCGGTCTTGTTGAATGATAAGCCTTTTGGAATGATTAATCCGAAGAGAGGGTTCAGGCAAGGCGATCCTCTTTCTCCGTTTTTGTTTGTCTTATGTGCGGAAGGGTTGACTCACCTAATGAATGAGGCCGAAGGTAGAAGAGAAATTCAAGGCTTGCGATTCAACAGTGAAAGTCCTTCTATCACGCATCTGCTTTTTGCAGATGATAGCTTATTCATCTGTAAGGCGCAAGAGGATAATATTAGTAACCTTGTGGACATTCTTGAGAAGTATGGGAAGGCTACGGGTCAAATCATTAATGTCGAAAAATCCTCGGTTACTTTTGGAAGTAAAGTGCCCTTGTTCAAGGAAATGGTTCTGAAAAACATGCTTAATATTCATGCGGAAGGCGGTGCGGGATCTTATCTAGGTCTTCCGGAATGCTTCAGTGGATCTAAGATCTCCATGTTGAGTTTTATCAAGGACAGATTGTCAAGCAGGATCTCGAATTGGCATGCGAGAACTCTCTCACTAGGAGGTAAGGAGACGCTCATTAAATCCATAGCGATGGCATTACCAGTGTATGCAATGGCGTGTTTCAAACTGCCTAAGTCGACATGTCAGAAGATGGTAAGTGCTATGTCGGATTTTTGGTGGAACTCGGTCGAAGAGAATAAAAAGATTCACTGGGTAAGCTGGGAGAAAATGTGTCTGCCGAAGGATTGCGGAGGTTTAACGTTTAAGGATTTGGCCAGTTTCAACCAGAGTATGCTGGCAAAGCAAGCATGGAGAATCCTCCATTATCCCGACTCTCTATTTTCAAGATTCATTAAAAGCAGATACTTTCCTTAGAAGGAATTCCTATCGGCTGAGGTGGGTTATCGCCCTTCTTACGCTTGGACGCTTGGAGAAGTTGCTTGCATGGTAGAGAACTGTTGAAAGAAGGCTTGGAGAGAAGAGTGGGGAATGGAGAGAATACTTCGGTTTGGTTAGACCCATGGATTAAGCAAGGGAGTATGCGAGCTTCATGGAGGAAGAATAGAACTTTTGACATCAACCTGAAAGTTAGCAATCTGATTGACAGAGATAATGGAGTCTGGGACTTGCAGATTTTGAGGAATTTATTCTTTGAGCAAGACATCAAAAGCATTTTGGACATCAAGCCAATCATGGGAGAAGAAGACTTTTGGGTGTGGAAACATAATGCTAGCGGTGAATTCTCAGTCAAGTCTGGCTATTCTTGTGCTTTCAAAAGGAACAAAGACGAATTGATTCAAGCAAAGCAAATTCTTCCCTCCCTTCATATAATGCAGTGATAGAGAAAGTGTGGTCCTTGAAAACTTCTCCTAAGTTAAATTTTTTTTTTGGAGAGTTTTAACTGGTGTTATAGCGGTGGCCAATCGTCTAAGGCATATGAGCTCTATGAAGTAATTCTCTTGTCAGTCTTGTGGTGTGGAAGTGGAGACAATAAACCATTCTCTGTTTATTTGTCCATTTGCGAGAAGGTTTTGGGCAATGTCGGGATTTCCTCACCCCGAAGGTGGTTTCCATGAGCGATCAGAGATTATTAATGTCAATTACCTGTGTGACAAGTCAAAAGATCCTTCCTGGCCTTTAATCAATAGAAGAAGATTTCCTTGGTTATTATGGTTTATTTGGAAGAACAGGAACGCGGTGCTATTCAGTGATCCTTTATCTATGCAGATGCAGCAGCTCGACAAAGCTGTGGAGGAATGTGATGCTTGGTTCATGGCCCAAGCTATTGAAAGAGTAGAAGTGGATTTGCAGCGTCGAGTTGAGAGGGTATCGAAAACCAAATGGAGACCACCACCATCCCACTTTGTGAAGTGTAATATTGGTGTCAAATGGAGCGAGAGAAAGAGATCAGTTGGGGCCGCATGGGTTGTAAGGAATGATAGGGGCGATGTGCATCTTCATAGTAGATCATCCTTTCTGGGTATAGGTTCCATGTTGGATGCGCACATGAAGGTGTTGGTTTGGGCTATCGATTGCATGAAAGCTCACAGGTTTCAATCGGTTATGTTTGGGATTGAAAACTCTTTTTTCGTGAAGGCGGTCCTGAAACCGAGAAGTTGGCCGTCTTTGAAGTATCAGTCTAGTTTGATTTTGGAAAATCTGCATTGCATCCCTAGATGGAAATTTCAAGTAGAATTTCCCAAATCGAATAGTGGAGCCTCCCTTATGGCAAAATCTGGTCTAAGTAATGCGTTTAGGCAATCATATGTGGCCAGAGGCCCTCCTTATTGGCTCAAGGAAGTTTTTGAGTTAGATAGACCAGCTCCTTGTTAACTTCTTGATTAGCATATTATGCAGGTTTCTGCTTCTTTTGGTATAGTGTGCAGGGTTCTGCGTCTTTTGGTATAGTTGATTGGATCATATTGTACTTATTGGTCCTACATTAATATATTATGAGTTAAAAATATATATATACTAGTTAATAATAAAATTGTAAAAACTAAGAAAATATAAATAAAATATTATTAAAAATAAAAAATGTTTTGTAAAATAAATAAAAACAACTTTTTAATGAAAGCAAAAACAAAAACTACGGAGCGTCATCGGGATTGTCATTTAGCTCGGCGGTCTGGAAGATGGAGTTCCGGTCTGAAGGCGGGTTCGTCGGCGGAGTCGGGAACAATGTATCGGCGAGATCTGGGTTCTGCTGCCTCAATAGATGGCCGCCTAGAATAAGAGCCTGAGCGTCCAGACATTTTTGGTTGATTTTTCGGAGAGGATTTGGGAGAGTTTGAGAGGTTTTTGTGAGGTTTTGAGAGGTATTAGTTGTGAATGGTCTTGTTTGAGGCGGAGTTCTTAATTTATAGTGTTTTAAAAATGAGCGACTACACTCGTAGTCGCTCGGTGGTCGCTCATAAGCGACTACTGAGCGACCACCTAGATTTACGAGACTTTGTAACGCGTAAATTCATAATGGTGGTCGTTATGTGGTCGCTCATGAGCGACCACCGAGCGACTACAATTATGAATTTACGCGTATTAAGTCGACCGTTACCGTAGTTGCTCTGTTGTCGCCCATGAACGACCACAGAGTGACTACCTAATTTTACGAGATATCGTATAACGTAACGGTTAAAATGTAGTCGCTTTGTGGTCGCTGATGAGCGACCACAGAGCGACTACAAGTATAACATTGAGAGTTACAAAATATCGGTACAGAAGTTGCTTCGTGGTCGCTCATCTACGTGGTCACTATGTGGTCGCTCATCTACGTAGTCGATCGGTGGTCGCTCATCTACGTAGTCGCTCGGTGGTCGCTCATCTACGTGTTTGCTATGTGGTCGCTCATCATCGGTATAGTTTTGAGGGTTTGAAACCACAAATGAAACCCTATAAGTGGTCCCTTTGTGGTCGCTTATGAGCTACCCCCGAGCGACCACTTTTAGGGTTTCGTAACCTCATTCAGGGTTTTATCTTTGTAGTCGCTCGGTAGTCGCTCATAAGCGACCACCAGGCGACTACGGAGATGATAAAATTTCGAAATATGCTAAGGCATTTATATATTCCGACAGTGGTCGCTTTGTAGTCGTTATGAGCGACCAATGAGCGACCACTTTTAGGGTATTGAAGTTGATATATTCTATTTATTGAAATTGAATCGTTTCGGGTCGTATCTGACCTTTATTGATACATACAATCAAGTTGGAACTTGAGTGATCTTATTTGGAAAGAATATAATTTGGACGGTCAGAAAGTGTAGCTTAAGTAGATCATTAACATTACAATTACGAAGAAACCTCGTACATCGGAAGTTATAACGAAATGAGTTTTCCAATTAAGATATTTAATCACGACGAGGAAAATGGATATCATTAATTATTCACGTTCAACAATTTCATCATCATCAGAAGAAGAAGATAAATTACATAGAAATTCATCTTCAGGTTCGGCGTCTTCCAAGTTGAATTGAATATCCTGAGCGGCAAATTTCTAGTTCCCGGTAGAAATTTTTCGTTCTTGCAACTTATACATGGGTAGTAAAACTTAACCCCACTACTTTGCGCGATTGGTTGACTGTTTGCAAGGTTCATGAATTCGGCCACTCCATCATAATACTCCGCGGCATTGTTATTTGTCTCCTCCTCCTCCATTCTTCGGTACATCCACTCTCTAGAATTCCAATTATTATAAGGATTTGTCATACTTTTCTTTCTTAATATTCTTTTTTATATAACTTATGAGATCCTTGAGAATATTAAGTAGAGTGCCCACGAAGTGACTCCATCGTAATCGCTCCGATTAGTTACACCTACCACAAACGAATGAAAAAATGTGTTTTAACCGATTCAACGACTACAAAGCGACCACAGTTATGTAGTCACTCATATCCTATTGTAGAGCGACTACTAAGCAACTACGAAATTTCATTTTAGCGACGACGGTCAAGGGGTAGCTCATTGGTCGCCCATGTAGCGACTACAGTCATGTAGTCGCTCATTTACTACTGTATAGCGACTACGAATGAGCGACTACATAGACGCATTCGCTCAGGGGACGCCGATTAACGACCGTATTTTTTTAGTCGCTCATAAGCGACTACTGCTTTGTAGTCGCTTATGTTGTCGCTCAGTAATCGCTTATTAAAAGCGACCACAAATGTAGTCGTTCATCGTAGTCGATGTTTGCCTGTTTTCTTGTAGTGTAGATCTGATCTGACAATTATGCATCTTGAAACCTATTGATTTATTCTATTCAGATTTTGTCTTTATGCTTTCATCCATGTTTTGTTTGATTGGCATAACTATGTATGAGTAGTCTAATATATTAGACCTAGGATTTTCATAAAAGGAGAATTATGGTTTATGCTTAATTAAGTTTAGAGAAAAAGAAATACGTAGGATCCTTAATTAGTTCTAGGTTTGTAACTTAGGTTTAATCTGACAAATAAGATCTATATTCAGGATGATTTAAGTCTGACAAACAATAAATTAGATTACCCAAATCAACGTACTAGAAAAGTTTAGACTATAAATTTATTTCATAGGGTAGAATTATTTAGTGGGCTCCTAAACCATCACTATTGCTTTGGATCTCTAAGTGAATTATAAATTCGAAGAGACAAAAAACTAAGTTAAGAAAAGAAAATTTAATCAAAAAATTTCATCGATATTGGAACAAAAAAGTGTTTGGTATTTATATCCATTCCAACCTTGAAAAAAACATTAAAGAAAAAAGATAAATTGATTTGTAAAAAGGAAAAAATCACTTAATATATAAATAAATTGAATGATATGGATAAACAACATTAAAGAAAATCAATCGTTAACAAAAAAAAGAAAGAAAGAAGATCAACGAATTTTTTTTACGAGAAAAAACCAGCTTTCACGTGATATAGATTTTTTAATATATTTTTAAATGACTTGGTTTTAAACAATTTTTTAATTTTAAGATTAATATTAAAAACTAACATTTTAAATTATAAATATATTATAACATGTATAGTCATTTAAAAATTATATAGGAATACTAAATTTTATCTAATTAATTAAAATAATTTTAGGATTTTATTAACTTTAAAATTTAATAATTTTTAAATATTATTTAATTACGTGATTCGTATTTATTGTTATCAAAAATATGGAATGAAAATAATAAATAATATGATTGGTATTTTGTTGTCACAAAAAATATGGAATAAAATAATTAATCAAAATTTTGCTTAAATCTTATATTTATTTAAAAGTATTAAATAACCAACTCCCATTTTTCAAGCAATATCTATTTTTGTGAAATAAATATTTACGTGATTTCTAAAATAAAAATAAAATAAAGAATATTTTTTTAGAGATACTTTTTTTTAAACCCGATATATTATTATAGAGAATATAAAATTATTAAATCCTAAAAATAAATATCAAAGAATATTCCTTTAAGATTATTTTTTAAAGAGGCATAAAACCCCCATATATTATTATAGAGAATATAAAATCACTAAATACTAAAAATAAATATCAAGGAATATTCCTTTAAGAATGTTTTTAAAAAATATCTTAATATATATTATTATAGAGAATAATATCATTGTAACAAAATATTTACCTAATAATCCTAAGAAATAGTTCATTATAACTTTTTGTGGTAGATTTATTCTGTTTTAATATAACAGATACTAAAAATTAACATTTTAAATTATAAATATATTATAAAATGTATAGTCATTTAAAAATTATATATGAATACTAAACTTTATCTAATGAATTAAAATAATTTTAGGATTGTTATTAACTTTAAAATTTAATGATTTTTAAATATTATTTAACTAAGTGATTCGTATTATTGTTATAAAAAATATGGAATGAAAATAATAAATAATATGATTGGTATTTTGTTGTCACAAAAAATATGGAATAAAATAATAAAATAAAAATTGATTAAATATAATATATATTTAAAAGCATTAAATAACCAACTCCCATTTTTCAAGCAATATTTATTTTTGTGAAATAAATATTTACGTGATTTCTAAAATAAAAATAAAATAAAGAATATTTTTTAGAGATACCTTTTTAAAAAAACCCTATATATTATTATATAGAATATAAAATTATTAAATCCTAAAAGTAAATATCGAAGAATATTTCTTTAAGACTAATTTTTAAAAATCACAAAAACCGGATATATTATTATAGAGAATATAAAATTATTAAATACTAAAAATAAATATCAATGAATATTCCTTTAATAATGTTTTTTAAAACATCTTAATATATATTATTATAGAGAATAATATCATTGTAACAAAATATTTACCTAATAATCCTAGGAAATAGTTCATTATAACTTTTTGTGGTAGATTTATTCTGTTTTAATATAATAGATGATTAATTAGAAAGATTGTCACACGGAGAGAGCATTCTCTTCTCTCAAGATATATAGTCCTTCATATATATATATATATATATTTTTTTTTTTTTAAGGACTATAGCAATCTTATTATGGTCACTTCACTGTAACTCTCTTCCATTTGAGAAATTTGAACTCAAAAGAAAAAAGATAAATATTAATTGTTATTAAGTTCATATATTACTGTTCATACTTTTATATAATAGGTAAAAAAAAATTCGTCTAAAATGATTGACATTGAATAAAGGGATTACAACGCTGCCACAACAGAAACTACAGTCTAAGACCAAGGCAACCAAAGTCGGTTGTCATACAAAGACACCAGAGACAAAGCCTAAACAAAGGAAACAAGACGAAAAAAACACCTAGGCTAAAAATTAGAGCTCTAAGAGAGACGAGACCGAGAAGGAAATTAACCCAAATGATCCGAGGACATCTCAGTTACAGCAAAAGAAGGAGCGAGCCACGGCGAATGAAAAGGAACCTGACAATGAAATAAAGAAGCGAAAGTATGGGCATGCTCAACTCTTTCAATTCAAATACACCGGCATTTGCTGACCGTGAGTGCACCACAATAAACTACTTCACGCAAAACCCGAATAAACAGAAAACTAAATCTGAATTTTGAAATTGGAAATTGGAAAAAGAGGTTCCAAGAAAGGCTCAAAACAAAGCTGTAAAAAGAGACATCCTCAAACCAATGGTTAAGAGACCTAATCAACCCGGAAATCCGTTGGCTAACAACCCAATCAAATCAACTCAAAACTCGGTCTAGCCACTACAACAAAGGCGAAAAGCCTCGAACCTAACCACCTAAACAAACAGACCAAGCCAAGCGTTACACTAAGACCAAAAGAGTCAGACCACACCAACAAGCTCCAAACCAACGCCAAGCCAAAACTCATCCAACCCCCAACACAGAAACCTCCGACAAACTCCGACAGAGAGCAGAACATTTCATCGCCACTAGGTCCAGAGGACCCTCGACGATAAGCAAGAAACATAGCAAAGACGGTAGCTCCCTAAACCAGAACCATGACTAACAGCAAAGCATGAGAAGAGGAGAGAAGCGAGCCTTACCAAAATCGAAGCTAGAAACCCAACCCCACCAAGCACGAGCGAAACTTTCACCCGCGAACCACCGCCGAAGAGAGAATACGTCGGAGGAGACCGCAAAAGTCGACGAAGACTCGACCCGAAGAGGTTGAGCGCACTGCCGAAAAACCTCCCAAAACCGCTATACAAGACTAGGAAGGCGAAGAGGAAGAAAGGAGGAAAGAACTGACGGCGGTCGAAAAGGCGGAGGAGGCTGCCGCCGGTCAGATCTGAGGAAAAGTTCGAAGGCTACTGTAGGAGATAGGGATTCTAAAATGAAAAATCTGTCCATGATGACACCTTTTTAAAACTTATTGTCGGAATTGACACTTCTTTTGACAATAGCATTTTTTTAGTGGTGTATTACACAAAACCCCCTGACTATCCAATTTCTAACTAAATTAAATAACCCTTTACTCTAAGTAAACAATTTGACTCTATTCTCCAAACCACCTCTTTATCGAAACCCTTTACTCTTCTCTCCATTCTCTCTGTCAAATAGATTTTTCGCCTCCGCCATCGCGTTTCCTTCTCTCCACCGGTGAACGAAATGTCAATCTTGACAGAAGCACAGGTCTTGATCTTTGTCTCTCTTCAGCGATTTTCTAAGATATGCATCGATAACATAGCAATATCCTAATTAACGAAGACATGAACCCTAGATTAAGAGATTTTGGGTTCGCCAGGCTTTACGAACGCGGATCTACCCAACACCACTATGGTCTTCGACACCATTGGGTATATGGCATTGGAGCTCACTGACAACAGCAAGTCGTCGACTGCATCTGATGTATCTGATTACGACAGTGGAGAGGAAACATACTCTTTTCCCCATGCTCTTCTTCATTAAGTAAATGATTAAACGATGCTTCCTCTATTCCTTTTTCTAT
>OVAO01001636.1:0-14566 GCA_900406285.1 Biscutella auriculata
TCAACACTACTTTATTAGAATTTCAATTAACCATAAATCAAACAAATCGTTGAAATTGACATTCCTACCTATATGGTACTATTGAATTTATAAAAAAACACTGAATTTATAAAAAAAAGTAACCATGGAATTAGAATATATATCCGAGAAGACGAACAAATCTAACTAGCTCAAAAGGGAGTCCACAAAATGCAGCAGAGATAAAACAATGAATTGTCTCATATAAACGCGTAAATCGAAATAGAAACAAAACAAAATTAGAGAGGCTATCATACAGTCTCCGGAGAATACTTTCGGAATGGCACGCAAACGCCTCGGGAGAAGGCTTGCCATTAGCGAGTTGTGTGTTGGTCATAACGGAGGAGCAGATGCGGTTATGATGGAAGAAAACAGAACCGTCTCGGAAGGAGAAGGTGCGGTGGTCATCGTAGGCAGTCACGGAGCTGTCTCAGGAAGAAGTAGAGCCGATAGGGGAAGCATGTCTTCTTAAAAACTCAAGTCAAATGGTCTTTTTTGTTCAACTGAAGTTTTATTAGATCTAGGTTAGATGAAGAAGGGGCGGCCGGATACTAGTTAGGAGAAGAGATGGAGATGGGCGAGAGGAGAGAGGGGAGAGGGGAGAGGAGAGAGAAGAGAGCGTTTACATTTTTTTTTTCTTTTATTTCCTGGAAACTAAAGAGTGTTTCTCTATGTGAAAAAGACTAAAGAGTCTTTCTCTTTGTGAAAAGTATTATGAATTATAAAAGTGTTATAACAGACAATTATTCTCGTAAAAGTGTTTTCTCAGACAAAATGTTCATAGTTTAATCCTAAAATGGCCCATTACAATTTCAAGTAAAATCTAAGCCCATTTAATCATGCAAAAATAGTTATTTTTCTCCCGGCCAACTGTAAGTTGGTTCTAGGTCAATTTTAAAACAGTGTAAAANTTTTAAAATTAAAGGATTAAGGAATTACTAAGTTGGTTCTAGGTCAATTTTAAAACAGTGTAAAAGTGAATGGATGAGTATCAATTTGGCTCGAAATTAGAAACAATAACTAAATCTGCTGTTTTTGTTTTAACATTTTCTTAAAAATAAGGGAAAATCTTTAGAAAATGATCATGATGAAGATCAGGATATAACAATGTACCCATTTTCAATCAGTGAAATCCAGTTAGATGTAAAAAAAAAAAAGAAGATGGAGATATAACAATAGATTAAGAACCCATAAAATTAGTAA
The DNA here is from genome assembly GCA_900406285.1 of Biscutella auriculata. Classification (NCBI taxonomy): domain Eukaryota; kingdom Viridiplantae; phylum Streptophyta; class Magnoliopsida; order Brassicales; family Brassicaceae; genus Biscutella; species Biscutella auriculata. Next base: position 1,222 of record OVAO01001636.1, read on the forward strand.
GGTTTCTCAAGGGGTTATTGCTTATCAGAGCCCGAACCCTCTGTATAGCACTGAGGTTTTCAGTAACACGTAATAAATTTTGTAGGTAAAAAACCACCAACCTGCGTTTTCCTCTCTTTCTTCGAGTTTTAAAAATATATAATGAATTAGCTAAGACAAGTTCACCAACAAGACAAACGTTTTACAGTCAAATTTTCAGCTCAACCGAATTTGAGAATCTTCAGAAGAAACCAATCTCTTTATCTTTCTTTTTTTTTTTTTTTTTTTTTTTTTTTNTTTTTTTTTTTTTTTTTTTTTTTTTTTCTTAAAGAAGAAATCAATCTCCTTTTAACTATTTTGTAAGCTTTTCTTGTACCTCGTCATGACTCCAAAAACCCAATCAAAGAAAGAAACAAAATATGTTTATTTCTTTATAAGTTTAAAATACATAAGGCGACACATTTTACCTACATAAGAATTATCTGGCTATACCAAATATTATTTAAGAATCAAATGTTTTATAAGCATTTTACGCTTGGAATCATTAGTATCATTGATTTTTAGTCTTAGTCAAATGTTATTCGGTTTTCATGGAATGCAATGAGAGAAAAGCTATTAAAGTCTTAAGCTTCAAGTTTGGTGTGTTAGTTCATCTTCTCTACCATTTATTCTTCACTTAGTCTCACCACTCTTTGATCAATTTTGTGGATTTCTCTTATCTCTCAAAGTTTGATGCTTTCTTTTCTCCTCTTTCTTTCTTAGATGGAATTACCGGTTAAAGCTCCCAATCCCGGTGGCCGGAAAATCTCATATAGACTAGAAACCAAGAACCTATCATATAGATTATGTGGAAGCACTCACAAGTTTTCTAACTTATGTGGTTTGTTGAATGACAAGGAAGAAAAGGTTATCTTAAAGGATGTTTCTTGTGAGGCAAGATCCGCAGAGATCACTGCGATTGCGGGTCCTAGTGGGGCCGGAAAAACCACGTTGCTAGAGATTCTCGCCGGAAAAATTTCTCAGGGGAATGTTTCAGGTCAAGTGCTAGTTAACGGTAGGCCTATGGATGGTCCAGATTACAGGAGGGTCTCAGGTTTTGTGCCACAAGAAGATGCTCTCTTTCCTTTTCTTACGGTGCAAGAGACATTAACGTACAGTGCACTTCTGAGGCTGAAGACGAAGAGGAAAGAAGCAGGCGCGAAGGTGAAGAAGCTGATTCAAGAGCTCGGTCTTGAACATGTTGCGGATTCGAGGATAGGGGAAGGATCAAGATCAGGGATTTCAGGAGGAGAGAGAAGAAGGGTTTCTATTGGAGTCGAGCTAGTTCATGATCCAAATGTTATATTAATTGATGAGCCAACCTCTGGTTTGGATTCTGCGTCGGCTCTTCAGGTTGTGATGCTTCTCAAAGATATGACAGTTAAACAAGGCAAAACAATTGTTTTGACGATTCACCAGCCCGGTCTTCGCATACTCGAACAGATAAACCGGATAGTGTTGCTTTCTAATGGACTTGTTGTTCAAAATGGATCGGTTAATAGCCTTCACCAGAAGATTAAGTTCTCTGGTCACCAGATTCCTCGCCGTGTAAACGTCTTGGAGTATGCAATTGATATTGCAGCGAGTCTTGAACCGATCAAAACCAAGAGTTGCAGGGAGATCGCATGTTATGGTCATGGTAAGACATGGAAGAGTTTTGGTAGTAATGCAGGAGGAGAGTTTCGTCAATCTGATTCTCACAGCAACTCAGTGTTGGAGGAAGTGCAGATACTTGGGGAAAGATCTTGCAAAAACATCTTCAGAACAAAGCAATTGTTCACAACCAGAGCTCTACAAGCCTCCATTGCTGGACTGATACTTGGTTCGATATACTTGAACGTGGGAAACCAAAAGAAAGAAGCGAAAGTCTTGCGAACCGGGTTTTTCGCCTTTACACTCACTTTCCTGCTATCATCAACAACAGAGGGTCTCCCAATTTTCTTGCAAGACCGGAGGATCCTAATGAGAGAGACATCAAGAAGGGCTTACAGAGTTTTGTCTTATGTTTTGGCAGATACCTTAATCTTTATTCCTTTTCTATTGATCATAAGCATGCTCTTTGCTACACCAGTTTATTGGCTGGTGGGTCTAAGAAGAGAGCTAGACGGGTTCCTATACTTCTCACTGGTGATCTGGATTGTACTTCTGATGTCGAACTCCTTCGTTGCATGTTTTAGTGCTCTTGTCCCAAACTTCATAATGGGGACATCAGTGATCTCAGGTCTCATGGGATCTTTCTTCCTCTTCTCTGGGTATTTCATCTCCAAGGAGAGGATTCCAGTTTACTGGGAGTTCATGCATTATCTTAGCCTCTTTAAGTATCCATTCGAATGCTTGATGATCAACGAGTATCGAGGAGACGTGTTTTTAAAGCAACAAGACCTCAAGGATTCTCAGAAATGGAGCAATCTTGGAATCATGGCCATTTTCATCCTTGGCTACAGAGTTCTTGGATTCTTCATCTTGTGGTACAGATGTTACAGAAGAAGAAGCTAGATGTATACTAAATTCAATTTGTATTTCTGATTTAAATAGAAACTTTTACTTCCTGTGTATGTTCTCAAATTTCGACAGAAGTAACCTCATTTATTTGATATAAGACATTATTACGCATCGAAGCTTGTTTATCTTAGTTTGAGAGTTTACACAAGTGTTGCCTTTGCGAGCTCCAGTCGTATCTAAAGAGTCAATCCCATAAAACATATCTACCAGACTCTGTTGTGTGCCATGTGACTCTGGTCCGACAGTTTGTTGCACATAACTGGAAAACGTTGTCGCCTTCTTAACTGAAAGAAACATCTCGCTTGAGTAAACCATGTGGCTCAAAGACCAGAGAGCATGGTTAAGCACAAATAGCTCTATATATGGTTTCTTTGAGTCATGGCCATGGGTCAATTAATTCAACTTGCTAACTCTGAAGAAGTCAGCAGTCACAGTCACAGGCATACTTTGGATTAAGAAAATTGTATTATCTTTATACCTTTTTTTTTTTTTTTTTAGAAGTAATGAAATTTTTTTGTTGTCAGAAAGAATAAAGTAATTTGAATTAAGAATAAAACAAAAAGTAAGAAATGGTAAAGATTTTGTCATTATGTTCCACGTGGGTGGCTCGAGCTCTGTGTACTATCATGTGCTGAATCTAAAGAGCATTCAATATGATTACTGCTGTCTCAGTTCTGAATCAACTTTCATTTTTTCCATATTTAAGAATTCCATTTATAATTTAGAAAAATGTTCGTCCCTGCAGATTTGATAGAAGATGAAAATATAAATTTTCTAAAAAGAGTGAATGAAACCATTTGGGATTTCTGTGTTTCTTCGTTTCTCCTTCTATAGAGCTTCATTTTACATTCTTGTGTGTGTGTGTGTGTATTATTACATTGTTGATTTGAGAACTATTGAATATTGCATTCCTTTTTGATTGTCGGTGAGAATCGAAGAAAGAATAAACGAACTACAAATTAAAAAGTGTAATAAATCTTCTTCTCAACGTATAATATAAGGGTTAAATCTGATTCACGGTCTACGACAGTGTGCACTCGTAATCACGTATAATTGAGAACACACAGTGATGACGATTACTCTGATGTCACTTTTGAAGGACTATCGTCATCTTTGACCAAATCTATCTACGTTTTTACCAAAACATATTATTGTTTTAAAATCTTGGTCTCTAAATTTTGTTGTTTCTCTAATTTTTTTTTTTTTTTTTTTTTTTTACCAATTTTGGGGTTAAANGAAGGATTCGATCTCTGGCCTGGACCAACAGGGTCTCACCTCTTCTAATGGAGATTACTAGACCACCACAATGTGATTTGTTTCTCTCATTTTTTAAATATAAAAAATACATTTTTGAATTTTAGTTTTATGTAAAAACAGTCAGTTTCTGCTGTTATAAATTCTTTATATTGCACTCTGCGGTGTAGAATATTATCCAATAATGTAATAATGATCATGAGTATATAATGTATGATTATATAAAATGACGAGGAGGAAAATATTATATGAAAATGCTAAATTACATCTAAACTGAATCATAAAACTAGTTTAAGTATAATCATTGAAATTACTATCGATTTTTTTCTTTTAATGAAATACTTTTAACAATTCAAAGCTGTAAATTGTGAAATGGCTTGAATTTATTAGCTGAGAATTAAACATAATATCTCAGTTGACAATAAAAATAGAAGATGGAAACTTTGATTATCAGCTTCTGATTGATAAGATTCGATTGAGACTTAATTTTTAGCTTGTGAAAAATCTATTATTTGTAGGACATCTTCAATTTATTCAATCAATGTTATATAGTATGATGAATTTTTGGATATCGATTTTTCCACTTTCCAAACAGTATCTTGAAGTTATTGAGAAGTTTTATGTCTCATTTTTTTGGAAGGAAATGATGAGTTCTCTTCTAGAGTTAAAGTTTCTTGGGTGTCGGTGTGTTCTACGAAGGAATATGGGGTTTTAGAATTAAGAAGTTGGTTACTTGGAACAGAGTATTTACCTTGAAGCTCAATTGGCTCCTCTTCACGAAATCAGGATCATTATGGGTATTTTGGGTGAACTAGAATCTTATAGAAATAGGCAATTTTATGACTTAAATCCTACCGAGGGGAGTTGGATTTGGCAAAGCCCAACTTCCTTTTACCACTTTTATTCTATTCTAAAACAAAGTTAAAGGTTAAAAGATCATCAATTCCTAATGAAATGGATGTAGCAGTGGCTTGTTGGAAACCCATAATCTTTACGTGATCTAGGATGTTTGATGTATATGCCATCCCAAAGTGATCTATTAATCGTTTCTATTCAGTGGACGTGATTATTGGCAAGAACTTATTGAATTCATTGTTTGGGCTCATAATAAATTAAAAGTTGCTCCTACTACTCAGCCTAGAGCCTTAAGTACGATTAGCCTTAGGATTTGAAATCACTGCTTATATATCTCGTATTGGCCATAATTTACAAGAACATCGTTGACTGATCATTTTTATATTTTTAACGTCTCTAATTCAAAACCGAACATAAAACTTTGGTTTCATTAGACTCCTTTATGATGGATGGAGAAATTCCCAAATAAAAAAATACGGAATGAAATCAAAATAAAAATTCGACCCATAACATCTATGTTAGCTTTTTTCCGTATGTGTGCTTTCACAGAAAATTTGGCTTTCAAGATGATCATTCTAGAAGATAGAAAAGGCAAACTCGAACAATCTTTCTAGTTACTTCGTTCTTTATTTCTATTTAACGGAATCCTCAGAACAAGTGTTAGTAGTCTGCTCGATTGATTCAATATCGTTGGAGATTCTAACAAGAGTTATTGGAATTAAGGGTTGTAACAAGTGTATAACAAGAATTATTGGAATTCCTTGGGGATTCTTGATTCCTTCAAGATGCTTTCTTTCATTGTAGCCGAAATTGGTGATGGGTTGACCGCTTCTTTTTGGCACGATAATTGGTCTTCCATGGGGATTCTTTTGAGCATTACGGGGCCTAATGGTCCTCGTGTGGTGGGTATTGCTAAATCAGCAATTGTTGCTCAAGCCATCCAAATCCATGGTTGGAGATCTACTACTAAGCGCCATCATATTTGTGTTCTCCTGAGAGTCTATCTCTCAGTTCTTCCTGTTCTGGTCGATGGCGAGTTCGACAGGTGTCTATGGAAACAATATGATACTTCTGTTGCCGGTAAATTCTCATCTTCTCTTATGCGGGGAGCTCTTAATCCTCGAGCACCAATTGTTTGGTGGAGCCGATCAGTCTGGTTCTCGTACCAAATTCCCAAGCACGTCTTCCTTTTATGGGTCCTCCGTCGAGGTCGCCTAGCCACTAGAGACCGACAATTGTCATGGGGCCTTCTTGTTTTACCTAAGTGCCTCCTTTGTGATGTTGTCAACGAGGATCAACCACATTTGTTTCTTGAATTCCCTTACTCTACCGAAGTTTAGGCATCTCTATTTACAACCTCAAACTTGAATCCTCCACAAGATTTCTTGGCCTTAGTTGCCTGGGTAAGAAACGCTTCTTCAAATGTTAAATTGAATGGCATATGCACAATTTTATTACAGGTGGTGGTGTACGAGATACAGAGAGAAAGAAACAGTTGACTCCATATTGGTCCTTCTAAGCCTCCTTAAGTTATTGTCAAAGCTATCTGAACCATTATGCACACCAAATTATTGGGAATGGATCAATCCCTTGGCTCTTCACCGTTAGGAAGCTCGTACCTTGCAACTTGGTTTGGGTTTAATCAACATTAGTTCTTATTTGACTTATGTTTTTGTAAACCACTCTGTTATATTTCTCTCTACTTCCCTGTTTCATGATCGATCTATCAAAACAACTCACAGAGGTATAAGAGTTTTCCGTTGTGTTATTACGATGCCAATGACTGCTCCTTCATACAAGTGTTTAGTCTAATATTATACCTAAATATACATGTAACAGAAGATTAATATACCCTTAATGATATTACATGATCGATACATTAACACCCCCCTTTCAAGATGGAGCATGGAGATCACAAATGCCCATCTTGGACTTGAAGTTGTTGATTTCGTAGAGCCAAGCAATTTTGTCATGATATCAACAAGCTGAGATTTCGTAGAGACATGCGAGGTAGTAGTCAGACCCGATTGAAGAGCATCACACACGAAGTGGCAGTCATTCTCGATGTGCTTCGTGCATTCATGAAAAATCAGGTTTGACACAAAAAAACCGGACCAATCCGAGTCACACCAAGCCTTGAGTGTGAGAGAGGAATCTGCCCGCAAGAGAATACCTTGATCCGGATTACTCTTAAGATATTGAACAACCCGAAGAGCTGCTTCCCAATTATCATTCTTTGGATTCTGCATAAACAGAGTAAGAATGTGAATCACGTAGGAAAGATCAGGGCGTGTGACAGAGAGATAAATCATCCTTCCAACTAGCCGGCTATAACGAGCTGGATCAGCAAAATCAGTCGATGTACTTTAGAGCAAGACAGTGATTTTGGTCGGTGGGAAACAGTGACTTTGGTCGATAGGAAACGTAACCAGTCGCACACCAAGAAGTTTAACCTTCGCAATAATATCTAGAGTATATTTCCGCTGACACAGATAAATCCCTGTAGGAATTCGAGCAACCTCAATACCAAGAAATATTTCAGAGTACCAAGATCTTTCATCCTAAAACAAGTACTCATGTAAGTTTTGAACTCACCAATCAATGCAGAACAATTTCCAGTGACAACCAGATCATCAACATAGACCAACACAACAATTTAAATATCATCTTTACAGAATGTAAAGAGTGAGTAATTGGAGAGGCATTGAGTAAAGTTATACCCGAGCAGCGAAGTAGTGAGCTTTGTGAACCAACATCGCGGAGCTTGTCGAAGACCATAGAGAGACTTATGAAGACGAAAAACATGTGTCGGATCATCCGTTCGAAAGCCAAGAAGAAGTTTCATGAATACTTCCTCATTAAGATCACCATGAAGAAACACATTGTGAACATCCATCTGGTGAGTCTCCCTATTCTTAGTTGCAGCAAGCTCGAGAACTACACGAACAGTTTTCATTTTAACAACTGGTGCAAATATCTCGGAGAAAATCCTCACCTTTGATCTGATTATTTCCAAGCCCAATAAGTCGAGCTTTGTAGCATTCAACCGAGTCATCCGATAAGTACTTGATTATATAAACCCATTTACTTCTAATTGTTGTCTTTCCCGGGGGAAATGATTCGATTTTCCATGTTTTATTCTCCTCTAAAGCATCAATCTCGGATCTCGTTGCCCAACGATAACGCTCATCGAGCACAACCTGAGAATATTGCCTCGGAATAACATCAGTGGTGATCGCGTGGAGATACACACAATGGTAATCAGAGAAACGAGCAGAGGAAATAATCTGACCAATCAGATAACAACAGTCTGAGATTGCAGGCGTATAAACAGAAAAAGTTACCGTATTAAGAAAATGGTCTTGAAGCTTTATCGACGGCTTTCTCTGCCGTTTACCATGCCCGAGTTCAGTGTATTCTACACAATACTGGGAGAGGCATAGGAAGTCTGAGCAAATAGCGCTGGAGAATCAGATATGATCGGATTTGTAGGTGCAATGTTGGGCACGAGAGGAGCAATATTCAAAGGTTCGACCAAGTCGAGTAAACCTTCGATCGGGTCGACGTGATTAGTCGCGTGATGAGTAGTACGTGGAGCGTCGATATAATCAAATAAACCCTCATCATCTGATTCATAATGTTGATCCATAGTCTGAGTAGGTAAGGATGAATTAGAGACAGAAGCAGTCGCATAAGGAAATTGATCCTCACAGAAAACAACATGACGAGATACATTCATCTTTCGAGTTACTAAGTCAAAAATGTGCCAACCTTTATGTTTGTAAGGATAACCAAGAAAAATTACCTTGTTACTGCGAGGAGCAAACTTGTCCCCACTATGACTCCGGTTGTGATGATAACACAAGTAACCAATTGTCCGTAAATGACCTAATGGGGGAAGGCGATCATATAACAACTGAAATGGTGTCTTGCCATCAAGAGCAGAAGTCGAAGTTCGATTGATGAGATAACCTGCATCTAGAACACATTGTCGCAAAACTCAATGGGTAGAGATGCTTGAAATTGAAGAGCACGCGCAACATTCATGATATGTCGATGTTTTCTTTCTACCCTACCATTTTGTTGAGGTGTACCCACACAAGATTAACTTGTTTTCCAAACTGCCTTTCAACCATTGCAATATAATCTGTCAAACATTTCAGAGCATGTTGTTTCTCAGGCAGCAAGTATACCCAAAGTGCTCTCGAAATATCATCAAGTATAGTCTAAAAGTAGCGTGAACAACACAAAGCAGGTGTTCTATACGGACCCCAAAGATCACAATGCACAACTTCAAAAATAGTCTTAGCTTTATTCAAACTCAAAGGAAAAGAAGCACGAGTTTTCTTTGGACGAATACAAATCTCACAACTTTTCGAATCAAACTGTTTAGTAGTAGTGCATAAATCATAAAGAGATAACGAATCCAACGCTTGAGCACCTGGGTGGCCGAAACGACGATGCAATACTTCCAACATACAGTTGGTCGATATATGCATCAAAGCCGCATCATTTGAGGTACGAAAAAAATAGAGCCCATTTGGCTCCTCACCCGCTCAAGTTAACGTCTTCGTAATGTGATCATGAATTATACATAGCTTGTCAATAATCTGAAATACACAAGCTCTATCTCGATTCAACTGAGACACCAAGATCAAATGCCAATGCAGGCCATCTACAAACATAACATTTTGAAGCACATGATCAGAATTCAAAAGAACTTTCCCACGAGTTGTTGAAGTCGTAAACTGACCATTGGAAAGTTTTACGATAACCGGAGAAGTCGTATCAATTTCAACAAGAGTAGAAAGCGAACCAGTCACGTGATTCGTAGCACATGAGTCAAAAATCAAAGAAGTGAAAGGAATCATACCAGAGAGTCTGGGGCCATTAACTTGTGTGCGTTCGTTGAGCAGATGAACCAAAATTTGCCATTGAGTATCACTCAAGCCACTGAGGCCGATGCGATCATCATTGGTGACAAAGCGATTCACAACAATAACAGGAGGATTGATGATGGCATTGACATGAGCCAGATTTGATCCTCGCCCACGATCATAAGTGGGTTGCAAAGTCGACGCTTGTGTCGAGGTTGCACGAGACCAAGGGAGAGCACCCCACCATGATGGGTAGATAAGCTTCGTTAAGCAATTCTCGACCAGATGCGTACCAGACATGACTTGAACTCAACAGATTGGTGCAATGAGGTGGTTTGAACCGCAAAGCTCATCTTTGCTGCACGTTCGATGATCAGTCGACTAGCACTCCGAGTTTTTTCATCTTGTGTTAGGATCTGATACGCGGCATCAATGCAGGGTAATGGATCACACAAGAGAATGGAAGACTTCACAGCTCCAGAGATTGTCTCATCAAGTCCCATGAGGAACTGGTGAAGCTTGTCTTCTTCACGTTCTTTCGCGATGTCCTCCATCGTTTTACCTTGTTGATAGTCAGCTAAACTCTTCCAGATTTATGTCAATTTGTCGTAATACTCCTGCATCAGAAGTCCTCGCTGGTGGTAGTTAACAAGTTCATCCTTGAGACGTTGAACCCGTTTTCTGTTGCGGACCGAAAATTGACGTTGTATATGCGTCCATAGATCATGATCACTCTCATAGTTGGAGAGAGACGTGCGCAAATTTTCATCGACAATGAGATCCAGGAGATTGCCATAGCGTTATTTTCCCACCAATCTTCAAGATCTTTGGATGTAGTCGGCGGGTCAGGTATATAACCATCAACAAACCTGAATTTCTGTTGGGCTTTGAGTGTAAGTCGAAGATTTGTCGACTATTCCTCAAAGTTAGGGCCACGAAGAAGAGGTTGTAAGATAACATTCCCGGAATTGCCACCAGAGGACAAATCATAGGGATCGATGGTACGTCATGTTCTAGGACGAGATGGAGGAACTGCATTTTCATCAGCCATATTGAATCTAAATAACAAAGGAGATCGATTCAGAGTAGGTCAAGAGAGAAGCGAAAGAACAAAGGATAAACGCAAGCTAATTTTTTTTAAATAATTTTAACGTAGCGTTCTGATACCATGTTAGAACAAGTACAGAAGACTAATCTATCCTTAATAATATTACATGATCCATATATTAACACGATCCTATGTAAACTTTCCTGATATACCACAAAGAGGTCACTCTCTTTAAATCCCAAAACTACGTAGGACGAGGATCGAACTAGCGACCTCTGGATGACAAGCCAAACACCAAAACCAACTGGACTAGAAGAGCTCATCAATCTCTCACAAACTTATTAATTCTAAGAATTAACAGAAGTAAAATTGTTCTTTCCAAACGCTTAGCATAAAGTAACAAGAATCAGTATATGATTGAATCATTAAAATGCTTCTATGTTGATGTGATATTAAGGTTTAGTGGTATTGTGGCTTATTACGGCGATCATTTAACCTATCACCATCTACTTCTTCTAATATAGTTAGACAATGAATAGTTGATGATTTATAGAAACACTTACATTTATGGGAAATTTATAAGTTTGATTTAAGATTCATAGAACATTTACTCTGAATGTATCCCATAATAGACATGCAACATCAATTTGCTTTTCCTCCATTATTTCACATCCCTATAACTATAAAGTTGTCACTTTATGATATTAGACGACATATTTATGATAAGTTAATATGTTTAAGACGTGTATAAGGCCATTACAACAGCTTCACTTATTCACAAATTAAGTAGATCAAGTTTTACGTGTTACGGAAATACCTCTTTTGTAATGAATATATGAAATCAACTTTCGAGAGTTTATGACTAGGAGATGCATGTATAAATCTTGAGGCTTTTGAATTAAGTATTCGCACTCAACTTTTTCTTTTCTTTTCATTTTCTTTAATCCATCTAACTTGCTCCAAAAGTAATCACCATCTATATTATAACATAATGGCATATTTACAAGATATACGCATATAAAAAACATGTGGTTCGAAGCATATGAAGTATAACGCAAGATTTCAGTATATTCCATGCTTCATAATGTTAAGTAAATTTACATCTTTATTTCTTTCGGTTAGGGATGGGAAAAAGCCTTATACCGAAGAACCAAACTCATATTGAATCAAAACAAGTAGTATCAGATCAAACCGGTATCGATGAAAATATTAAATGAATTTTACATAAATCTGAAGAGTTGATATCAAATCCAAACTAACTCAAGAGTCGAATAAGTATGTATAATATATATATATATATNATATATATATATATATTATAGTTAGATTTTAATATATATAAATATCTAAAATTAAATTTATAATTATAAAATAGTAGTTATTCTAAATGAAACAAATATTCCAATACTTTTGATAATTTGAGTATATATGGATTCATTTAGGTAAAAAGTAACTAATTCAAATTGGATGTGATGAATTTATTTTAATTCTTAATCAATTTTCTATCCCATCAAAATCGACTTGAACTTGAATAGTACTGACCTTGATTTAGGGATAGATGTAGAAGAAAAAATTCATAGAAGTAAAAATCAAAATTTTAATATTTTATGCAACTCAGTTTAATAAATTTAACTACTATTTAAAAAAATTGCTTAATATTGTAAAAAAAAATTTAGATAGATTAAATGATTTTTCTAAGTTAAGGCTATGTACCTCTATCAATATCCAGAACGATAGTAAACTAAATGAGACTTAAAACTTATAATTAAAAAAACCTGAAATTTGAAATAACCTAGCGGAGACTCGAAAGGACCTCGTATGCCCATGGTGGAATATATATATGTTCATATAAAAAAGTAAAGAAGCCTATAAAAATTCACAGAATATGAAAAATGTCGGTATACCAAACCCACTATATAACCGCTCCATTATCAAATTAAGTTATAATACTTTCGCATACGTATAAACGACTCAAACGTTTTGCTTTTGTTAATTGACTTCTCTATATACACTTTAATTACCAGATCTTTATACTGACATATAAATGGCCTGAATTTTTTTTTTTTTTTTTTTTTTTTAAAGGNAATTTTTTTTTTTTTTTTTTTTTTTTTTAAAGTGGAAAACAGAATCTGTTTCCAGCTGTTGAAGATTTACAATAACTATAGAGATTGAACAATTTTGATAAATTATATCATGTAATGTAATGTAGCTGTTTGTATACGTAAAATTTGTAAGCGTAAATTAAGGTATACGGAAGTGTCTGTAAAGATAAGAATCAAACAAAAACTATAAGCAGAAATAAATCTCGTTCGAAAGAAGCCAACACTGAAATGAGATTGCAAACTACGAGGTTACTTATTATTACACATTCATCTGATTTATTCATTTCCCTATCATTTTTCCCAAAATCTTTCGCTTCTTTATCTTTAATTTTTTTCTCCAATTCAATAGTATTCTCAGCTTTTTTACATCAAATATGGCATCTTAGTTGCTTTCTTTTTCTCATTATCAATACTTTGCATGTATAAAACTTATAAAGAGTAAGCTAGCTACTTGATCTCTTCTCTATTATACTATTTTTATACTTCTTAATGGCTCACTTTTGTTCTGGATTCAATTGGTTTTAGAAAACTAAGAACTCTACTAGTATAAACATATTATTAATTATATTACGTACATTAATCTTTTTCATCTTGTTTATTATTTATGTAGGTTTCGATTGGTAATACTGCATAATTGTATAATAACGAAAAATAATATAAATTGCATAACAAAATTTGTAGAATAAAAA